>OMLP01015238.1:42303-93272 GCA_900302685.1 Spondyliosoma cantharus | reverse complement strand
CTGTCGTGGTGAAGAGAGAGCTGAGCCGAAAGGCGAAGCTCTCGATTTACCGGTCAATCTACGTTCCTACCCTCACCTATGGTCATGAGCTTTGGGTTGTGACCGAAAGAATAAGATCCCGGATACAAGCGGCCGAAATGAGTTTCCTCCGCAGGGTGGCGGGGCGCACCCTTAGGGATAGGGTGAGGAGCTCCGTCACCCGGGAGGAGCTCGGAGTAGAGCCGCTGCTCCTCCACATCGAGAGGAGCCAGCTGAGGTGGCTCGGGCATCTTTATCGGATGCCCCCTGGACGCCTCCCTCGGGAGGTGTTTCAGGCATGCCCCACCGGGAGGAAGAGACCCCGAGGAAGACCCAGGACACGCTGGAGTGACTATGTCACCCGACTGGCCTGGGAACGCCTTGGGATCCTCCCGGAGGAGCTGGAAGAAGTGTCCGCGGAGAGGGAAGGCTGGGCGTCCCTGCTCAGACAGCTGCCCCCGCGACCCGGCCCCGGATAAGCGGAAGATAATGGATGGATGGATGGATGGATGAATAGAACTTTCCCCCAACCCCCCAACACACACTCAATGTCTGTGAGGTCACTGTATATTAGTGTACTCATGCAAACACATTATTAAGACAATATGTTTACCTGTAAGGAAATATATGATTATTACATTAATTACATCTAATAGGTAAAATGTCATGACATTCTTTATGTTTGACCTGTTTTTACATCATAATGTTTTGTGCACCGTACTTTACTCTGGTTCACTTACATTTTGTGTGCTGAACTGTTGTTTTTACTAATTAATCTTGAAATGTTTAATGAAATGAATGTGGTTAAGACAAGCTCAAGAGGTTTGCAAAGTAAAGTAACATTTAAGAAAAAAAAAATCCAGTTTATATATGTGGTCCTCTCATTTCCTGTCATATCTCTACTGTCAATTCTCGAATAAAGGCCCCAGAAATATTGAAAAGAACCTTCAAAATTGTTTGATATTAAAGAAATCCAGCCCAGCTTTGAAATAAACCATAATACAGGGACAATAATACAAATGTTTGTTTTTATAACACTGCTTCACTGCACATCTCTTTCGCTACTTCCTCAGAAAGACAGAAGCAACATAAAAGCAACAGAAAAGATGAACTGTTGACTCTATTTGTTTTCTTTTACTAATTGCTTTTCAGAGATAACGCTGTGTAAGTGTGTGGTTCAGGATTAGAAACTACGATTCAAGAGAAGATTCTTCTTCTTCTTCTTCTTCTTCTTCTTTCAGTGTTTGAACAAGTTCAACTTCACTTTGTGGTGATGAAACAAACATAAAGCTGGAGAGCATCTTGGACTTCTTGACTGTCAGTCGCCCCTCAGTCTGTCAGTTTGTCAGTCTGTCTGTCTGTCTGTCTGTATATCTGTCACCCCTTGTCTCATACACACTCACTGCCTGGCCTCAGCCCTACTTTCTTTCATGAGGCTGATGTTTCCATTACAGAAATAAAAGCATGACGGCTAATCCAGTTATATGTTCCCTGGACGACACACACACCCACATGTACACATTCACATTCTCACACACACACACACACACACTTTCACATCCTGGTTGCACTCACACAGACACACACATGAAAAAACCTGCTGAAACACAAGAAAGCATGTACAAAGATACACACATGTTGCAAGTGGACAAACACAGATGCACATATAGACACACAAAGGCATTGATAAACGCACACACGCACGCACGCACGCACGCACGCATGCATGCACGCAGGGGGCATGTGATTGAAGCAAGACCCCCTGTTGTGAAAAAGTCAAACAGAGCTTTCTGGAGCTCTGAAAATAAATACCAAACATTGGTAATCCACACACACACACACACACACACACACACACGCTCACGCACTGATAATCTCCTGAGACAATTTGCCACAGAGCTGCACATGCTTCCTATGGAGTGAGTGTACAGATAGGGAGGACTGAGGGAGAAGAAAGAAGGATATAAGATCTTCTCCTCCTCACTTCTCTCTCCTTTTAATTCAAAAAGTACATTATTTTTGTTTGTTTAGCCATTTTAGATGTAGGATTTAAAGGAAGGAGGTGGAATAGAGGTCACCGTGTGGATGGATTCAATCCCCGTCCTGACACACTGAGCAGCAGGGTTTAGTTTTTTTTTTCTCAGTATTAACTTTTGACTTTTGAAATTATGACTTTTAGTACTAGATATGTGTAAAGCTCCAGAAACATTAAATCCTACAATACCCATAATGCAACCCACATGACTCTGGACTGCCTGTCTTTATAAACTCCACATATCAGCTTGCAGCACAGGCTTCCTAAGATTTGTAGCCTCAAAGTCAAAGCTGAGATTATTTATGCGATGTCACTTGAGTGTTTTTCTCAGACTTGACAAATCTCCTTCAGAGCCGGAGAAGACATTACGCTGACATAAAAAGAGTTCTTCTCAACGAATAAATTGACTTTGACACTAACATTACAGTTCTTTAGATATGTAAATAACCTAAATATTACAAAATATTACAAAAATGGGTTTAAAGCCAAGATGACTTCTTTAAACTTAGAAAGTTTTCTTCAATTAATAAGTTGCTTAACCTCTTGTTATGTAATATGCTGGCTCTGCATTTTTACCAAGCGTCTGGTGGGTTTGTTTTTGCCAGCCACTGCTTCCAAGATCAATAATAATCTTTCAGTCTCAACTTTTATGCCAACATGCATGGACAAGAGGTCCGTAAAATGCTCCGAGTTGTGAAAATGTAACCAGACAAATGCAGCCATACATCCAATGACACAGTGATAGTATTCCAAAAATATCACATCACCTATACTGATTACGACTGACTTTTTTCATCAAGAGCCATGTCATATTCCCATGAGAAAAGATCTGGCCTTTTATCTGGATCCATACCAAAAGTTAACGGGGTCTATTCTGGGCTGTGACCCTTCCTCCATCCAAGTTTTGTGAAAATCCATTCAGTGTTTTTTGTGTAATCCTGCTGACAAACCAACCAACCAACCAACCAACCAACCAACCAACCAACCAACCAACCAACCAACCAACCAACCAACTAACCAACCAACCAGCCAACCAACCAACCAACCAACCAACCAACCAACGGACACTGCCAAAAATGTAGCTTCCTTGGCGGAGGTATTAATGATAAATTATGTGATTACAATCTCTTCAGAAGTTAATCGTTCCAATACTTCCTGCGACCAAATACCATCCGTTTCATGAATTATGTGTGATTTGCTCTTGTATAGCAACCTCTTCTCGTCTATATATTCCCAAGGTTGTGTTACCTGTGATACCCTACAGCAGCCGTGTTTAAGGACATGCACTCAGCAGTTTTCAACCTCGGCCCGGTCACTTTCAGGACACTGACAATTAAGTGGTGCAACTACCCTTTAATTAGATAAAGGAAGAAATAGTGTCCTCATTAAGGGGCGTGATTAACTCAATCAATGATGGCTAAAGAGCAACGAAATACCAATTAAACGTCACATGAATGTACAGTAAGGCAAGGCAAGTTTATTTGTGTAGCACATTTCAGGCACAAGGCAACTCAAAGTGCTTTACAGGAGCATCAAAATTACATTAAAAGACATTAAAAAATTCATTTAAAAGACGTTAAAAATTGCATTAAAAAGACAGTAAGAAGCAAACATTAAAACAAGTAGGCTAAAATAGAAAAGGTTTAAAAGAGACAAGACTGTAGAATAAAAGTCACAATGCAGTTCAAAGAATTTAAATTGTTTCAGTTAAAACAAGGCTTGAGTAAACTTTATTTCAGTGTCAAGGAGAGAAATACAGGTTGATTGATTTATTGGCTATCAGCCTACTCTAAACTGTGTTATTATATCGGACTAAGAAAATCCACGGGCCATCCATTAAAGGTGGCAGGGCTGCAACTGACAATTATCTTCAATATCGAATCATTTGATCTGTAAAATGACAGAAAATACAAATTCTCACATATTTGCTCACACAAAGGCAGAGGTAAGCAGCAAATCCTGACAAATAAAAGGCTAGAACTTAAACATGTTTGGCACTTTTGTGAGTGACAAATCAAAATAAAACGGCACCCAGTAGAGCACATACCTCCACCAAGGTCCACCAGTCTCCTTTTGTACTCATAGATACCAGCCACCTAAAAGCACCTGGTATTTTTCATCAAGAGCCATGTATTATTCCCAAAGGGAAGTTAAGGGAAAACACCCTGTATTGCCACGTTAAAGAAAATGAGGAAGCATTTCTGGTTCCGTACCTTTATCCGGATCTGCACCACAACTTAACAGTCTATTTTGGGTTGAGATCAATCCTCCATCCAAGTTTTGTGGAAATCCGTTCAGTAGTTTTTGTGTTATCCTGCTGACAAACCAACCAACCAACGAACCAGCAGACACTGTAGCTTCAAAACCTTAACAAAACTTCCACACAAGTTTTAGGCAAATTATATTTTAAAAGATATATTAAACTTAACTTCCGACGCTTTAAGTGTAGATATTGGTTTTATTAATATATACATAGGCCTACATGGAAAGATGTTTAGCTGGCAGTTAGCTAGTAATATAGAAATGTGAAACCAACATAACCGTTATTTTGTTATTTAGGTTAATAGTAACTACATACATTCATAATTTGAGGTATATGGGTGTTATTTTATTGAAATGTAATGTAACAGGTCAGATGTTTACCCTTTTACATATCATCTCTTTTGATATCCAAACAGGTCATATTTTAGCAAGCTAATGCTAGCGTGGTCAGTTGGTTCAGTTAGCTACGCAACAGTTGCACCCAAAGGTGTTCCCAGGAACTCTGTGTTAAATATCATTGATTTTAACCTTGATGCCTAGTGCGTGAAAAGACCTGACCGTGACGAAGACCGCATACACACTGAAAACCGCACATTAGTGTGAAGCCATCATGAGTGTGAGTTCAAGCCGTCTGACAGCTATGCAAACAACCACAGGAAACCTCAGTTCCCAGAATGAGGAAAAAGGTCTGTGTGGTGTGAATACAGTGACGACCTGAAGATGAATCCAGGCCAGACAGTGACTCACAGGAGTCAGTTGAGCATTGAAAACTGATATGACAAGTGGCTGCTTTACTCATTTCCCCTTGTCTGTAGCCTTGGGGGTTACAAAGAAAAAGAAACAAGGACACCCCTCCACCAGGGGCCATCTGGTGCCTCTCGACAGCCTTCAAAGTTGGGGTAGACTGATGACGCACTGAGTGCACAGAGGAATCCCAGGCATCTGAGCCTCAAATACACAAAGACAACATAAAGACATGTGTATGCACTTGTCAAAGTCTTTAAAATGGCAGGTCTATGAATACAGACACCGACAGATACTATTCAGATTTAAACATCCTTATTCTAAGAGTTTCACAGACATAACAGCAGACAATAGATCAGTTTGCAGCAGACAATACTTGACCCAGCATCCCCTCTGCCTTGTTACAAAACAACATAGCAGAGTTTTCAGTTCACTGCCCATTGTTGTTCTCACAAGAGGACAACCTTCAGATGGAAGCCAATTCTCAATAAATAACAGCTTATTTGTGAAGGGTTTTTTTAACCTTGTTTTTTTCTAATTATACAGACCTAATTCAGCATATTAACATACCGACCTCTTTTGAAAAAGCAGTGCAGCTGTATTAGTGTTCTCTTTGTCAATAAAGTGAGATTATGTAACGTTTGGAATAGGAAACACATTCTTCTTCTTGAAGATGCAAACGAAACCTGAATCTGAATTTACAAGCAATGAAACACACCCAGCACACTTTTAAACACATTGAGGAACGTGGTACTTCACTCATACCAAGTCTGGTATGACGAGTAGCTTATGGTGGCAGATGTTAGCTAATGTTGGGGAAACTATGGAAAATATTGTGTAACTGACATTAGTCTATTTACTGACTTGATGACTCATCTTCACTTGTGTTCCTGATTTAATATTTATTGTTATCCAGCAGTTTGGCCACAAGAGCAGCTGTTAGGGGAATCTATTGCCATAAATGTCTTCTGCTAGCCCACACAGTGTGCGTACTTGAGACTTCCTCGGGCCGAGTAGCCAACTTCTGGTTTAGCCCTCCACTAACCTGAATAAGAATAACAAAATTGAATGGTGTGGATCCTCTAAACTTTCCAAATGTTATCGTACCAAATACTGAAACTAATCATTTCGCAGAAGTTATGACCCTTTAAAAAAATGTATGCACCCTTTTATAGCACATTGTAAATTTATGGGATCATCATGTGACATTATTACATCGGCCACAATGTCAAATTGTCAAAGTCCGACATGGCTGAATTCCACCTACTCTGCCAAGAACAGACAAACTAACCACTGGCTCAGAAGATGGCCAGCCATAGTTGTTGGTGAGGTGTATTCAGTCGATTGCAATCTAACTCTTTCAAAATAGAAAGTAAATATCTGACTCTCCAAACAACTGTTAAGCTGTGTCATTTTATTGATTTGTCCCTTGAACTTTTTTGATACCGATATAATTTTTTTCTCAAAGTCGTATATATCCTTTTTCTTTTTTTTTAAGGTTGCCATAAAGTCGATCAGAAAGGAGAAGATCAAGGATGAGCAAGATCTGGTTCACATTCGCAGAGAAATTGAGATCATGTCCACACTCTGCCACCCGCACATCATCACTATATATGAAGGTATGGCATTCAAAGATGTTGTAATTGTGCTTTCTCTGAGCGGCACGCGGCGTGAAACGTGGTACCTTCAGAAAAGACGTCTCAATCAGTCTCTGTTTGAGATTCACAGTTTGGTCACGCAAGTCTTTGTGCTGAAGAGAGATGCTAGGTTACATAAGCCTTCATACGCTATCGTACCCCGTCAGCAGTGCAGGATAATGTGCAGAGCCTCGTGTCGTCCAATGCCCCTCACGCCTGATGAGCTGGTCATCATACAGGGTCTGTCCACCTCGGTGCATGTTTGTTTGTAGTGGAGTCACCAATGGGACGCCGCGTATCCTAATCAGTGTTAACTAGGGGTTGTACATGAAGACAGAAATCAGTTTTAAACATAGGTACATTCTTTATTAAAAAGCTACATCCATGTTGGTGCTGTAGAAGGCTCTACACAGTCCATACTAAAGTTCTTCATAATCTGTGGAGCTTCTGTTTCCTTTTGATGAGTTTGATCTAAAACCTTCAAATAAAAGGGTCTCTGATGTTTTCCTTTCAGTATTCGAAAACAAGGACAAAATTGTGATTGTGATGGAGTATGCCAGCCGAGGGGACCTGTATGACTACATCTGTGACAAGAGGAACATCTCTGAACGGGAGGCCAGGCACTTTTTCAGACAAATTGTATCAGCTGTGCACTACTGCCATCAGGTGAGGCAGTCTTTCGCAATCTCATGCTTTCATACAGAACTAGGATAACTTGTGCATTCTTAAGTCTTGCATAAAAACTAAAATAATAACTAATTGGTAGCATATTTAAACCCACATAATACATGGCTGCTACATTAAATCCAACGGCGCAGTGCTCCACTCAGAGTAGTGTTCCGCTAGTTGTTCTTTTTCAGAACACTGGCACCCCCAAAGTTACATAATGGGCATTATTCACTGTCAGTCTGCTGTTCAGAACAGGGTGGCTGTGAGAACGGCAGTGGGGAACTGAACAGTTGGTCTGTAGAGAGCTAGTGTCGGGGCTAAAGGCCAGCACACAGCACAGTCCCAGCACACACACGCATGGCCTCACACTCTAATGAGGGTGTGATGGAACAGAAGGGCTCACGCACACACACACGCACACACACACAGTCGGTTGTTCCTGTGCTCCATAGCTGTGTGATTATGAACATTTACAACACTCTAGTGTAGCTGTCCAGCACTTGGCATTTATACATGTTTGCTGGACTATATTTACAGAGTGAACTGCCCTGTCATACTCTGTGTTAACCATCTGTTTTATGTCATTGCTGATGTCTTGTTAAATATTTGAGTTTCCATGTTGAAAGCAGGACAAGGTCATCCAAACTATCAATGTTTGGCACAGCATGCAAATGTGTCTTTCCATTTTAATAAATTCTACACAACACAACCTACAAAGATTCAGTCAGTTGCTATAAGAACTGTCCATATGTAACAAGTAGTTGACCTGCATTTTTGAAAGGAAAACAAATTTCAAACTCTGCTGGAGTCAAAGGTATGCCCCCCTACAGAGAGGAGGACAATGAAGCATTGCTGCTGACATACCAGAAAAAAATCTTCACTTGGAAGAAGAATGTGTTTCTGACCCAGTAAAAACTAATCCTTTTTATGTAATATAGACAACCTCTGGTAAACCGGTGTGTAATGGCCTAGATAAGGAAATTATTACTGTGGAAGCTGATATCTTTTTTTCTTTCTCTCAGAATGGAATAGTACACCGGGACCTGAAACTGGAAAATATTTTACTAGATGGCAACGGCAATGTGAAGGTAAAAACGAGGGGCACATAGAACATGAAAATTAGTATCAACACACCTGTACATTAGTACTTATTGTAAAAATGGTTACAAATATAATTTCCAACATGAGGTGGTTATCATTGGAATATTTAATGACAGAGTTCATGACTTCTTGCGATAGATCTTGACAAGATGATTCACTCTGAAATCTTTAGAACATGCTATGAGTAATTGATGAGGGGATAGTGATGCATATGGAAATCTTTGAGGTTTACAGTAATCTGTAGTGACACATCTGACGTGGCTCAGCATGACGTCTACTTCTTGTTCTTGCAGATCGCAGACTTCGGCCTGTCGAACCTCTACCACCGTGGAGAGTATCTTCAGACCTTTTGCGGAAGCCCTCTGTACGCTTCCCCAGAGATCGTCAACGGACGGCCATACCGTGGGCCAGAGGTGGACACCTGGTCTCTTGGCGTGCTGTTATACACTATGGTTCATGGCACCATGCCATTTGATGGACACAACCACAAGACACTGGTCCAACAGATAAGCACTGGCAACTACCGAAAACCCATTAACCCCTCTGGTGAGTCTTTTACCTTTTCTTTGAATGCTCTCAAACACAAGTTTGGTGTTTATACTTTGTTTTTAATGAAATGGATTTTCTTTTGTCTCTCAGATGCATGTGGGCTCATCCGTTGGATGCTGATGGTAAATCCTGAGCGCAGAGCCACTATAGAGGAGATTGCAGGTCACTGGTGGCTCAACTGGGGCTACCAGCAGCCATTACTGGCTGAGACAAAGAGCAGTGCAGTTGAGCAGACAGCTTCACCAGCCTCTCCATCAACAACACAGCCTGCTGGGCTGGCTAGTGTTGCTAGCTGGCTGCGCCGCACCTCCCGGCCTATACTGGAAAATGGCTCAAAGATGCGCTGCCTGCTCCGCTCCCAGGGTGGTGGGGGGGATGTAGTCCGGCAGCGGTCTCTACGAAGGTCAAGAAAAGAAAACAATGTCTCCCAGACCGTTCATGAAGTGAGCACGGATAGTCGCCCCTCTAAAGGTATATTGAAGAGACGCAACAGTATGAAGCAGAAGGCAACGAGTGAATCCACTGCTGTAGCTTCAGTGGAGCCACTGAACATTTTGGGTTTGTCTACACCAGCCAATGCCCCTTCAGCTGCATTGCTGCCTCGTAAAGGTATCCTGAAGAAGCCTGCGGAGCAAGAATCAGGGTACTACTCCTCCTCTCCTGAACACAGTGACTCTGGCTGGGTGCCACAAACTAAACAAGAGTGCCCTTCAGCACCAACCTATAGGAAAGGCATCTTGAAACGCAATGGAAAGTTCTCCTCAGGTGGGTTTCAGGAGTTTGGTTCTCTGGACCAGCTGGCGGCCTCTTTACCCCGCACTAGGTCGAGACCAAGCGGGGCCATCAGCGAGGACAGCATTCTGTCTTCAGAGTCCTTCGACCAGCTCGATCTACCAGACCGTGTTGGACCTCCAACACAAATGGATAAACCAGCCAAGGCCAGCATGAGAGGATGCGTGTCTGCTGACAACCTGCTGGACATCCAGGAGGACGGGATGCTTGGGGACGGGTCGTTGAGGCCCTGGAACTGCTACAAGTCAGGAGTGGCTGACAGTGCCTTCTCCATCACAGACTGTGATAATGTAACTGAGGCCTACAAACAGGCCATGGTTATAAGAGGCTCGGCAGCGAGTTGAGGACTCTGAATAAAGACTTGTTTTTCATTCAGTTTTTAAATGACTGTAAACTACTGAAGACATTATAGCCAAAGTGCATTATGGGACATGACCCGCAAACTGTGGTGAGGATCATGTTGGGTAACTTTAAAAATTGCACCTTACCAAAAAGGGAGGAGGCTTCTTGTTAAACATCAAATTGTATTTTTGATGGTGAATGATACTAGACAGCTTGTAGTTTGTAATTTGAAGGCAAAAGATGGCACAGTATTTTACAGAAATGATGAATAATAGTGCTACAGTTACAATTGTTCTCAGGAGGAAAAAGAGAGCTGCTGTTGGTCAATCAGGAGCTCTAATTTCCAACATGAGAGTTTTCTATCAGGACTATAGTGCAAAAACATCAAAATACTGGTCTTCGGTGTTAAACGCAAACTGCCATTTTACACAGCAACAATAGGACTGTCATTTGAATATTGCATAAGCCACGAAGTCGGTTTCTTTTATTGTCTGCAGGAGAAAATCTTTATGACTTAATGGCTGTGAATTCTAGCTGTGTGATGGCTGAACGTCCATCTACCTTATGTGTATCCAAGATAACAGCGATAACGCACAGGTTTAATATTAGAACAGATCCTTCTCATCAGTTACTACAGTTTTCACTCTTTAGGATGTGGGGGAAATTACATTTCATGGATACCAAAGAGCAAATTTGCAAAAAATGTTGGACTTTTTGAATTTAAACCGCTAGTGAAAAGTGTTTATAACAGGGATTGAAAAATGTTTTATATTGTTTTTCTCTTGAATTGACTTTCGGATAATTACTTGAATAATAATCATGGCTCACATCAAGCCTAACCAGTAGAACCTGCTTTCACATCCAAGCCTACAATGATACCAGTACGCAGGTGGCCATTCCCTCTTTGTACAGCATGCAGGTGGCAGTTTCACATAAAGGTGGAGCTCATCAAGGCACGGCACTTGTTTTTGAAAGTCACAAGAGAGAACAGTGACGTGTGTTTGAAAGTGAACCATGAGCCCCACGTCGCATTCTCTTAATGTGTAACCTTTCAGCTGAATTTTGACGATCAGTCATGGAGTTCAGGTGTGATGAACTTTGCATTTTAATTTAAAATATCCAGACACCTGGGGTGGACAGTATTTCACAGAGCTGGATTACAAGTTTAGCCTTCTAACTGTTAACTGTTGCATCTTGGTAGCTCCAACAGTATACTAAATTTATATTCTATGTTACATGACAAGAATTATGCATGCTAATGATTGATTACATTTGACATATTGCTATCTGGTTCCTAATCCTGCTTTATGAAATACCTCCTGGTGCTCAGAGATCATTACAGCAGTGTGTTTGTCTCTATGAAATTTCATGCTGCACACTGGAGTTGCTTAATTGGATTGGCATGCTTGGCATTAAATTAGAACATGAAGCCAGTGCCTGGAATAGCACTTTATCAAGCCATCCAAACATGATAACCACACAGTTTATTATTCAGTTATCACGTAAGTATTCAGTTCCTGTAACAAAAGTTGCACAAGGCAGTAGCACCCCAAACCATGCTGTTGTTCAGAAACTGGAATGTGGAAAAAGTATTTTTTTGGTTTGTTTTTTTTGGCACATGAGGCTCATCAGGAATAAAAATGGTCCAAAGGTCTTAAAAATGGTATGTTTCATATTTTGTACAATATAATGTGCATTTAGGCATTTTTCACTTTTTTTTTCACTCTCTTGTCCCGGAAATTGCAATTATGCAGACTCTGTGATTTCTTTTTCTTTACCCTTGTTTGCCAAAGTTACTGGCTTATCATTTATGTGACTGTGTGATCTGCCATGTGACCGGGATGAGGAAATCAATAAAAATAAAGAAAAAAAACTATGAAGAACTCAAGTGGAAGCTCATGTTTTACTGACCTACATACAAAGGTTTTATTTCATAGTTTAACAGTGTTGATCTGTATCACAAAGGAATTCAGTAGGTTGTTGAAACCATTAAGAAAACTATTCAAACCCACCAGAGTTCAAGAGTCAAGATATAAAGCTAATACTACATTTTTAATTAATCCATTTAATGAATTTATGTTTAGAATATATTACATTCAAAATGTGGAAACATTGCTATTGGAATACAGTGCAGTTTAACTGATAATATCACAAACAAGTTAATGTGGCCCTTAATTTGATCAAGGGCACAACAACAATTACATTCTATCTTATTAAGCTGCTTTTGCAACTACACAATACTAAAATAAGCAGAAATGGGATGGACAATTAAAGGTGCACTATGTAGTTTTGGAGAAGAAATTCAAAGTCAGATTTTTAATATTTACAATATCAATGAGGTAATAATACAAACTCAGAAATACTTATTTTCCCCGTTCCCAATTGAATAAACAAGCTGTACTCAGGAAAATAAGATTCCAGAACACTTTTTGAAGCTAGAAAGGTGGCTGGGTCTACCACATATAAACAAGGTAAACATTATTAAATAGGCTTGTCCTCTAAGGGCAGTTTGTTTAGTCAGTCATGAAAAAGAAAGTTTGTTTATTGAGGTTTTTTTCAACTTAAAAAAAAATCTGTCAGTGAAGATTTTTCTCCTCTGATTAAGATTTCTTCCCCAAAATTACATAATGCTCCTTTAACATTTTTCAAACGGCAGTAGCTCTACACATATTGCAGAGAGATCTCCAAAACAATCAACATAAAAAGAACAATTAAGATTAAGGAGAAATTACATTAGGACACATTTCACTTGGTATTTAGGCCTTTTGTTCTGTCTCACGGCTATAAGGGTACATTTTATTCTTGCCATTCATAGCAGGGAGGGGTGTTTTAGCTTGATGTCACTGGTGTTCATTCAGCCTCCTGAATGTCAGCAGGGGTGTAGCTGATCTCTGAGCTGTGAGCTCCTGATCTGCAAACACTAGCCTGGAAACATGAGGGCAGGCTGAGCTCCAACACACTCATTAGCTGGTCATAGCAGAGGAGGACAGATCTCTGTTCAGGGTCGGATTAAGAGAGAAACAACTAGAGGTTCATCAGTAAGTCATGGGCAGACTTTTTCTATGAATCATGACCGATACTACAGCACGTGTGTGTTTTGCTCTTCCAAACATGCATTTTAAAGTTTGTTTGTTCTTTTTCTCAGACTGTTTGTTCAGCGGGCCAGTGAGTGCTGACAACAGGGCAAAGTCAAAAGAGATATCATCTAAAAATGAAAGTTAAACATTACCCTTACCAGATCAATGGACAAAAGGTCAGCCAAAAACTTCATAATCGAATCAGAGGTGACAGCAGCATCCATTAACTTCAGCCTCTGTGTGGCAATGCTCACACAGGCACACACAACAGTGGAGGGCTGGAACACTAAAAACCTGCATTCTGAGGATAAGAGAGGAAGATTACTCTAAAATACGAAAGAATCACAACCAATATTTGTTAATTGGATGAAGAAAACACCATGATTCTTACACAATATGGGTTTTTGTGAGCTAATACCAATAACCGATAATTACCTGCTTCTTATGGTCAATAACAGATCATTTTAATCAGCTCTATTTATCAGCTATAATTTCAAAGATGACGACAAATAGCTGAGAAACTGTCCGATACATATTGTGCATCTCTAATTCTCTAATTCTCTAAATATTATATTCAATTGCTTCCCCTACATTCTGCACACTGGACCTTTCAGTACTTGCAGACTATTACAAAAGTGAGAAAGTCAGTAACGGCTGGATGAAGACGATTAGACGGATGGCACCATTGTGGACACACCCTGATGAACAAAAGCATGCACTCAGAAGCAGACACTTTATACCTGATAATCCGATACTATATCCTAATTGCTTCAGGCAGGCAATTGCTGAGACAAAGAGACAGCTATTCTCTTCCTGCTCAGACACCTTTCTGAATGGGATACGATGTCGGGACACTAGAGTTATCTGAATTTTATAGGCTGTAATGTCATAGTCTAAAACAGCACTGACTCCCTGTATCCCTGTGACCTGCTGCCTCGGGCAGCATCACAGAGATTCGTGGGAAATCAGCCAGCTGAATGGTCGGACGTGGGTCTTTCACAGCAGACAATACAGGATTACACAAACTCAGCTCTCTGTCTCCGAAATGAACTGCTGACACATCGTAATCAAAGTTATGGCTGCTTTGTGTCCATTGTTCACTGTATAGAAAGTCATTTAACAGCTACACTTAATGCTCCCTGACAAAAGAATATCACTGATTCAATCAAGAGAGAGATAAAATAGCTGCTATTATTGCACTGGAATGAAAAAGGTGCATTAAATACTTATAATTCAATACATGAGTATGTGGTCAGACGTGTCTCTCTGAATATTTTTTTTTATCAACTCTTGGTGCATTACATTTGGAGAAAAAACCTCTCATGTGTTGGTAACTCAGTTATGTAACTCACCAGTGGCTGCCAGAGCAACGTAGGAGTGAACATGCCTGCGCATGTTTGGAAGGTGGTGGGGCCGAACAAAGGGGAGAGTGTGAAGAATTGGCTCCAGGAAGTCGGATGGTACCACAGAGGCCAGACACCAGTCTAACCTGGACACCACTGCCAGCTCGCACTGCTGCAACACACATATTCCTATAAACCAATCCATCAAAATGCCATGGCATGAAAACCTCTACATGACACAGACATTATCTGTTTGTGTTGATATTTCACGGAATGTCTGGCATTTTTTTCTCTTTTGCTTGTGAATCCTTAACACAAAGTCTACCATCTAAGGGACCATCTCTGGACAGTGGTTGCTTGTAGCAACTTACACTTAATCAAAGTGACATGAGTTTGACATTTAGATATAAATGTAATGCAATGCTTTGGGGTTTCAGGTCTAATTTACAGGCTTCTTCAACATTTTGCCACGGCGTTAAATTATAGATCATTGGCGAGTGTGTATTGTATACATTATCGTTTTGTGGGGAGCTATAATAGTGTGTTAATAGTCATCAAACTCCATTTTTTGAATCTGTACTTCTGTGCTCCTAAATACAGTATGTAGTTTATATAAAAACAAAGAGTTACCAGGATGTCTGAGACTGAAATTGAGTTGTCTGTGTAGATACAGAGCTTGCTAGCAGTCAGATGAATGGTCTCTCTCATTTTGGAGGCCAGGAACATGCAAACAGCTCCTAAAATCTGCAGTTTGGACTTCTCAATGGGGAAACGGCTCAGGTAACAGTCCAGGTAGTGCACCGCCTGCGGAAATACCTCCTCCTCACATTTCTGCTCCTCACACACCTGTAAAACACCCACATGTTGTATTAAACCAACTCATGTGAAGTACAGTCAGTTTTAGACACTTAATTGATTTGCAATACCTGAAACATCCACACAGCCAGTATATTCCTCATGTAAGGCTGGACGTCTGTCTGGACTACGTCGAAGTACCAGGGGAGGGCCGGGAAGGTGTTTTCCATGGCTGTCAGACGGTTCAGTGCTCTGGGGTCACCGGTCACGGCGGGGTCGGTGGCCGCCCGGGTAGCCACACCAAAGCCCGTATTACCCCCATTTGTGTCTCTGAATCGACTTTGAGGCTGGCCATCTTCACAGAGAGCCATATTATAACAGCATTCAATATGGTGTCGAGAAATCACTCAAAATATCAATGAACCGTTGAGCTAGCCGTTAGCAGCTGCGCCGTTATTTTAGCTAACGTTAGCTAGCTGCTAACCGTCCTGGAGCTAACGGTTTACGAACTACTACCTCGTTCCGAAGCAAAGCGATGAGAGGCTCAGCTAAGCCCAAGGTATACAAGAGTACCCTTTGAAGAAAATTCGACAATTTAAGTCAGGCTCTGAGAGAAAAATCTTAAATTTGTCAAAATTATCAAACCTAATGAGGCAGGGTCCTGCTTCTCTGGCTTGCTTATCGAGTGGTCATGAAGGCCAGAGTCAGTTAATATTGACTAAACTAAAATCTGAACACCTTTCATTAAGTTACATTTGACAAAGGATATGTTTTCAATAGAACTAGGCAATTTGTCTAAAAAAAACAAGAACTTCACATTTGTTTGTTGGACTTCCCTTTATTTTCTTTTTTAGGTATCAATTTGGATACCTAAATTTGGAAAATATTTCAGTTTGCGTTCAATAATGATGAATGAGTGTATGTGTGTATATGTTTGCTGATACAACACCGACAGAAATCACACTTGACACATCAGAAATGTTGGTGTACTTGGGATATTGTCACGTATTTCCCGTTTGAAGATACCAAGACATGTAGCTGAAGTGAATTATTTGAAAATGATGACCTGAGTGGTGTCCAAAAGTGTTTTTCATTTGACTTCTGGGCTCACAATATAGTCTGTTATATAGGTCTGCCTATCTTTGGAGTTGAAAGTATTGAATGCATTGGTGATTTCAGACACAACCTAGGCTGCGACTTCAATCATGCCATGCTGACTGGTGTGAACGTATCCAATTCAGTCCCTGCTGTTTCTTTCACCATCCATCTTGTGCAAAACTTGACAGATGTGAACATAAAATGGAGACAACACCTGATGCTTGACAAAACTGTAAAGATTCAGTTTTTTTAATCCAAATTGTTGCTTCAAAATAACAAAGTTGCTTTTAATCAAATGTACACAAATGCCAGTCTTTGTATTCCAAGTGATCACTGCACCAAAAGTGCCGGACAACAGCTCAGAAATGCATGATACAAAATCACAACACCTAACATCAGTATTGATGTGCATCTCCGAATGTGCAAACTCATCCAAGCAGGGGACAGAATTTGACTGCAGAAAAACAGCCATATTTTGAAACTGTCCCTCAATAGGGCAGGAAGAATAAAGAAGTTAGATTTCACAATGTTTTCTTCATGATGAAGAAACCATGAATCATTTGTATCAGAGAAGGAGGATGTGTTAGACCACACACTGAAACCTCAGTCCATTTCAACTGTCACAGGGAGCCCGATTTCAATATCCCTCGACTCTGAGTTTTGCAGTTCTCTGCGAATCTCTGCAGAGATCTGAGGGTGTGTTTGTATCTTCAACAGCTCCAGCAGTGACGTCTTCTGTTCGGAGGCCAGGTCAGCCTTGTAGCGCTGGGCCAGGGTGAGTAAACTCTGATGCCACAGCACAGGAAGCACACGTTTTTCACTGCGGAAAGACAGGAAGTGAGCCACCAAGGCATCTAGGACACGGAAAGGCAGGGCGTACTTCTTGTCGAGCAAAAGCCTCAGGAAAATGCTGTTGGCGCCGTTGTACTCCATCTCTGCCAACTTAAGCATTGCAGCGCTGAAAGACAAGGAAGATTGTGCACGTTACACAACCTGACATGTTATGCAACCTTGACCTTTAATTTCCCAACACAATACAAAGCTTTCAGGGATAACTGGCTGAATCTTCTATCTAATGATAGGAGCGGACATCTGTCTGCTGGTGTGTGGCAGGGAAAGGAAACCTTACCTGGAGTGGAGCACAGGGATCGAGCACTTTGTTAGTATGCTTCCGATGATGATGGCTTCCCTGAGAGTACACGTCCCAGATTCACACAGAGGGATCAGTATACCTGTGTGACAGAGGAGGGCACCACATATTACAAGTACTCCAGCAGAGGCCAAGTTAAACTTGATTGTAAGGCCCCAGTAAAGGGATTAAACTGGATAAAAAGAGACTAATAAATCACAAAAAACACTGAATCTCACATTTCTAATGATACAAGTCATCAGCATCTTCCAGCTGTGCTCACATAATATGTGACCATCCATAGATATTCCCGGATTAACGACTCAAGAGAATTCACGCCATCGGAGAAGTCAATATGTTTGCATGATAAGCAGAGTTGACTGTGTTAGAGGCCAGCCTAACCTTTGTCTGCCTATGGTATGGCGCTTAGGGGAGTACCTATCCTGCCCAGCACGTTGGATTTTCTCATGAGTTTTAGAAGTTGAAATATGTTCCATTTCTCAGCACAAGGTGTGGAGCCGCACTGCTTTTCTTATTAATTCTATATTGACAACCAATATGGAATTAAGGTTTGGTAGTGAATGGAGAGAGAGAGAAATCATCTTTTGATCCTGCTTGAATTGTGACAAGAATCACACATATGAAGTCAATATAAAAGACATTTTTTCCAGGTCAAAACAAGTTAGTTTGTCATGAAATTAATGAATTGTAAGGCTGCATATACGTAATTATAAAGACTACATAGCCACAGACTACAAGTCGTCTCATTGAACGTCATCAAAACCCAAACAAATGATTTTTGTCTTGGAAACACATGCGTAGCGTAGTTCATGGCGCAGTTCATGAGGGATCAAATAATTATTTGTCTCTCTCCATTCACTACCATACAAAGTTTTTCTGAAACATTTTCCTAAATCGGGTCCACTGGAAGGGGCGTGACTTCGGCACTCTATGGTAGCTGGATGTACACGCAGCCCAGCTCCACAGACGCAACAGGCTGCTTTATCCAGAACAGAATTTTCCAAGGTGTTTTTAAAGCAACTACGCCTGTAGTGACACCTACTTGTCTGATCAGGACCATAAGAGTTAAAAAATACCATGCATTGACGACATTAACTGTATCAATTAAATCTGGGTTTTAATAACTTGATGACTTTGATGTTAGACATTCATATTTGCTCAGTTTTAAGGTAGTTCTGAACTTCAGTTTTCCTGTCACACTTGGGATGCCACTTACAAGTCAGAAAATGGTAATAACAGGAAGTCAAATATGAAATTACGATTGAAAGATTGGCAGACTACCCCTTTAATATAAACTTTTAAAGGCACTTAATTAGTAATCTATTGTGCTTACTCTGATTCAATAACACACAGTTGAGACAGCTTATTATGGTTAAATTTTGAATTCAGCAAAACATCATCTTGTACACTGCTTATTACACTTAATAACTGACCATGGTAGATTTAAGTGTTGTAACTTTGCTTTCCTGTTTGTCAACAAGATAAACTGGATTTTTTTTGTATAAAGATATTTTGATATAACATTATTTTAGAGCCTTCAGGTTACATATATAATTTCTAGAATAATATCAAATTAACTTAAGTAATGGAAGAATGAATACCAATCACGCTCTCATTCACACTGTATGTGGTGCGGTGTATTTGCGAGCAACACTACCACCTTGTGGTGTTGTCTCGTACTGGTGGTTTTCTAAATATGGGTCACGGGATGTTTTGGAGAAAAATAGTCCCATTCAATCTGGGACAGCGTGTGAACACACAGGACTGATGGGATTAAAAGGAAACAATCCTCAACAATGATTGGCCAAGAACAATTCTTGGTATATGAAGGATGTTTTGACCCAATTAAATTTCAGTGTGTTAATTAATACTGTGCTTCCTGAGCCAAAAGTGTTATTTACCCTGTGGACGCCACCTAATCCTCCATCAGAGTCCTCAGGGTAACATGTCTAAATTTAGTGCTCAAATTAGAAACGTGACACGTCCCAGAAAGCTTGCGTTTTGTTCTTTGCAACAAGCTGTCAAATCCTCTCTTTCGATCACTTCACCCACTTCTTATTTTCAAGGGCCATTTGTGACTTGAGCTTATCCAAGCATTCACAGGGCTTTTCATGAAACAATAACTAGTGATGCCCAAGTAATAATAGGAACTATTGTACGTGAACACCTTCTTGATCGAAATTTGTTGATTGTTGAAATTATATGAAATGTAGATCACAATATCTTGGAGCTCATGCAAATGTCATCCAGTAACTCGTTTTATCCAACCAACACTTTAAAAGCCAAAGATATTCGGTTTATTATGATGTAAGAAGAACAGCAAATGATATTATTAGAATTATACTTGAAAAACGACCGTAACAATGAATCAATTATTAAAATAGTGCAATCACTGCAGCCCTAATGTCGATATAATCTTATTACTCTGCAAAAGAAAGCTGAATATGCTTAAGAAATGGTCTTTATGCCTCACCTTTGAACCATGCTCCTGGTTTGAACAAGGCTTTCTTCAGAGCACTGTAGAGATGAAAGTTGAGTTTCTTGTACTCTGCGATATCATCCCGTACTCGGGGCAGCAGCACCAAATTGTAAAAGCGTTGAGCCATTCGCTCTTTCAGATTGGATGAGAAGATTCTAGGACAAAAGTATGGAAGAAAATACGTCATTGTACCACATTGTAATGTGTACATATGAAGTACATATGAAAACTCTCTCTGTACCACCTGGGGACTCACCTTGTTGCCTGGTACATGGCAGCGGCAGTCCAGCTCTCAGGCTCAGTCAGATAGAGAACCTGCTCCCAGTTTGCAAGTGCTGGGATTATTTTAAAAGCCTTCGGCAATTTACCACTGCGATATTTTGTCAGAACCTGAGGCAAAAGTACAGAAATAACAACTATCATTCAACGGCTCTCAGAAATCTTCATATTCTTCACATTTACTGTCAGGCACTACACGGACACCTGCTTTAGATTACAAGAACACTTATTTAATAAGAGCTCCTCAAGAGGCAGATCGTGGGTTTCCTGATTTTTGCAAAACACTTACACAAACACTACTTATACCGGCACATTTTATTTCATGCAGAGACCTAACTTCTAAAAAAAAATGCAGTTACTCCATTAAAATTCTCATGCTATATTGTCTTAACCCTTTACTCCACTGAGGCAGTTGTGGTTCAGGGCTTTTGCTCAAGGGCACCTTGGTAGTTATGAACATTAAAGGAAAACTATGTTTTTTTTATTGTCCATGCCCAGATCAGGGCCTCCACTCGCAATCATTTAATTAGCTGTTTCATTTGTAAGTTATATAACTTTGCAGAGATCTGTATTCACTTTGTCATTAAAGAGTCTTTTTTCTGTGCCAAATCACAGTAATGGGACCAGATGACAGGAACAAAAATGGTAAACTGTCTCAATAAATTTGTTGGCACTCATTTTCCAAATTATTCCCTCATTTGGTGTTTAGATGATGTTGATGGAGGCCACTGTATCTCTTACAGGTGATCAACTTGTGTCTGATCAGGAGTGCAACAGGCACAAAATTAGTCACATAACTTTTGTTCTTCGAGTAACTACTTGTTCCCTGTATTAAAGCCTCTGCTATTCATTCTTTTTATTCACAGTTTTCCCTTTTTAATGACCTGTCTGTATGTACTGTAGGTTGGGATCTTGTGCACTCAAGTTAAAGAAAACAGATGTTACTCACCTTATTGACACCTTTGTACACTTCTACTATCCTCGGGTCGAGCTGGGGCATTGGACAACCCGACACCTCTGACATCACTGTTCCTACCTCAGTCTTCTTCTCTGTAATCTTCTCCATGATAATGTCAGCTAGGGTCCGTCTAAGAAGAACACAATGATATAACGTAGCTGAGCATTTAAAGTAGAATTACAACTCATGGTGCGTGTCATTTAGGTTCAATGTCTACAGCTAGGTTTAAGATAGAATGAGCATTATGTTGTATCTTGCCTCATTGGAGGGTTTTTATTCATGAACATTTCCATGGCCTTCTCATCTTCAGCGTCGACGACGATTTCAGTGTCACACATAGCATCGCCATCACCAGCACCTGCTGCTCCCAGCGCAGGCCACTCCTCATCTGAGTCTGCATCCTGAGTGCCAGACCCTGAAAAAAAAAAGGTCAGACAGGTTGTCACACTCAAACTATTCAAGATATTCCATTAGTATTAAAGTGATGTTCCTTGATTGAGACAATCAACTGAAGGAGCCTCAAAGTAGAGCAGCAACAATTACTCTATTAATAAATTACTCAATCCAAAAAAGTTAATCCCCAACTATTCTCAGAATCGATTAATCATTTTTGCCATTTTTCAAGTAAAACTGTCTGGTTTCAGCTTCTTAAATGTGATGATTTGCTGCTTTTTTTTGTAATTTGTGACAGTAAGTGACATGTGACAGTCTTTAAGCTTTAGACTGTCAGTCAAAAGTATCATTTTCAGTGAGTACAGTGTCTCTCATCTCTCATTATCAACCGCTTTTCCGGTGGGGGTCGCAGGGATGTAACTGCTGTATCCCCCCCCTTTTTCAAGGGGTCGTGGGGGTTACTGGAGCCAATCCCAGTTGTCTCTCTGAGCGAAGGCAGGGTACACCCTGGACGAGTCACCAGCTCATCGCAGGACCCTTACTGATGGCAGAGGCCACCACGCAAGGTTTCAACTGCACATCAGGACCAATTTTGGGGTTCAGTATCTTGCTCAAGGATACTTCGACATGCAGCTCAGCTCCCGATCACTGGTCGACCTGCTCTACCCGCTGAGCTACAGCCGAGTACAGTGTCATTGATGTTTAACATGTAAAACTTAAAATTACTCACAGTGGTGTGAACATTCCAAGTAATTAAAGGTGCACTATGTAGTTTTGGGGAAGACATTTTAATCAGAAGAGCAAACCGACTTTAAAATTTCACACTTTTTTACTTTGTTAACATTTGGGGGACCCTGCCACCTTTCTAGCTTCACATAGTATTCTGGGTTTTATTTAGTTGTGGTAAAAATAAACATTGTTTTTATTTCATCATCCCTTTTTCTAGCGCGCCTTTAAATTCTAAATAAACGTGCTAATATGGACACTTGTAGCCAAGGCTGCTGCGATCAGCTCTGCCACACCAGACTCCAATCAAATATTTGTAAATTTAAGTAGAACATAATTTATAGATGTAAAAGATTACCGAGAACAGTGACTGGTGTTTTCTTCTTCTCTGGTGCCAGGCCATGCTCAGCCTGGAGCTCCTCTTGTTGAATCCGGGCCTGTTGTAAGATCTTCCGCGACAGTCGCTCGTCCACGTACTTGTCCTCGTCTTCTGGCCGGCTGTCTCTGGTTTTCACCCGGCCTCGGGCTCGCACCGTGTCCGCCTGCATGATCTGGTCAGCCAGCGCTACCGCTCCTCCGCTCTTCTCTGCTCCTCCGCCTCTGGACTTTTTAACTTTCGGCATTACTACACTTTGAAAGAAAATGTCGTTCCAATACTATTGTTTTTGTGTTGGCATGTGCTACCTAAAGTCTCAAATTAACAAGAAACTGTAAACAGTTGCTTGTTCAACACGTGCAGACGTCCATACCAGGAGGAAGTGACGTATCACAGCTACGTCTTTAAACGAGCTAGCAAAGTTAGCATTAAACTGCTTTCTTGTCGACAAAAATTAAAAGAATATCAACATCGTAAATTGAAAAAAAAAAAGCCAGGGTTCTTGGGTGATGATATTCTTGAGTCATAAATAAATAAATGTAAATACTGAGATTTAACTGTACCGGAAGTAATCATATTTTACCCGGAAGTACTCCACCGAAAGGCAAGAAACAGTTGGGAGATAAAACATCAATGGGGGTCACTTGGTGAGATAATTTCTTTACGATTTTAACTATTAATAACATTTAACAGTCTTTGGGGCACTATTTACTTAATTTATAAATGGCTTTGTCTTCAGCATCTCGCCTCATATGTTTTAATCACGTCTCAGCGCTCAGACTCATTCACACGATGCTCTGTAGTTCCGATAACGTTACAATCCCATACCGAAGAAAAAGCAGATGTTACCTGGCTGCTCAGTTGTTCCCTACAGAACACGCTGCTGTATGTGTGATGTGGTGCCTTGTTTGTCCCGTAGTGTGTGCCAGGTGCCTGTGGCTGAGGGGAAGAGTGTGCAGCAGACAGTGGACATCCTGCACAAGAAGCTGGAGCAGCTGGGTGCAGTGAAGCAGGGCAGCTTCTGTGTCGACTGTGAGACATACCATGCAACAGGGAATGTCAGCGGTAACCATTAAATCTCTTCTTCCATGACTCATTTCACCCAGTCTTTCTTATAAATTCGATCATTGTATCGTGATATGGCATAACTTAAGTGCTGTGTTTTCCTGGTTGTAAAGGCTGCAATACATTAAAATGATGTCGTTTTTGTATGACTGTTCAACTTGTTCTAGTACTTGCCTTGATTCACTTTGTCATCACATTACTGATGATTATTTATCAAACATCTCATTGTGTTTATGCTTAAGGTACCAACGCTCATCGTTCAATGAGCGTCAAGATATTTGGTCAGAAATGTTGTAATATATAATTTTGTGAACCAGTCCTAAGAAGTGCTTTTGGGTAGGTTTCAAAATATTGAATTATATATTGTTTATTACAACATAGCCAAAATATATCTCGCAATATTATTTTAGGGCCATAAATCGACCATCCATAGTGAGAATATAAACAGTAAATCTTTACAATACTGACGCATGGCTCTTTTTCATTATGCTCATCAGGGGTAGGGGATACCAGAGCCCGACAGAGCTTATCGGAGATATATCGGTATCGGCATATGTGGTCCCATATTAGCCGATATTAAAACTTATGTTCCTACATAAAGAGTATGAACATGATGCTGAAAAGGTTGCTTTACATCATTCACAATTATTACATTTCTGGGAAAGTCTATTGTTTCAGTGCACTGATGTAACTTTGGGCTATAAAGTTTATTGTTAAACTGTAAAATATCCCGCCACTGTTACATCCGTCACAAGGGTTTGATAACCACATTGGAGGCGTTGCTACAAAGAATATGTATCTGGGTTGATTTATTGGTATCTGAATTTCTTACTCCCTAATATTGGCATTGTGTATTGGTCAGGCTCTGCTGGGTTAAGACAATCATATTTTGACATGTTGTATTTTTACATGGAAAGCCTGATCTAGTGGTTGATCTGTTGATTATCCTTCGTCTTACCCTCCTCTACTGCAAATAGCAAGAAAGGTCCTCGCTGAAGTCAGTGTTTGGGTTGTCTGTTCTGGGCTACTGTAGAAACATGGCATACAAGAGGATCTACTATCTCTGTAGATATAAAGGTTCATTCTGAGGTATCAAAAACACAACTATTCTTAGTTCCAGGTGATTATACCCAAATGAAAACATGAACATATGAATATTATATTTCATTTCTACCCCAAACTCCCGCTAAATCCTACACACTGGACCATTAAAGTAAAAGTAAAAATACATAGTTCCAATACTACAAAACTGTGCATAAGTACTTGAGTGAATAAACTCCTTTACTTGACACCTCTGACCTTTATTCTGACCTTTATTCTTCCCTTCTGTCACAGGTCAGCCCTCCAAGCTCTTATATGTGATGCACAACTCTGAAACTCCCCTGAGCTGCCTGGGTCTGTTTGAAGGCGGACCCTGCCTGATAGCTGATGCTAACTTTGACGTTCTCATGGTGAAGCTAAAAAGTCACTTCCAGAATGCCAAGGGGCACAAGGTGGAGTGTCGTGGTGCCAGATACCGCTACTGTGACTTCTTGATAAAAGTTGGTACTGTGACAATGAGCTCCAGTGCCAGAGGGATATCAGTAGAGGTGTGTCTTCAAATTAAAATGATTGCAAGTGGAAACATTATATTTTACACTGACAGCATTAACTCTAGGTGTGCTTCCTCAGGTGGAGTACTGTCCCTGTGTGGTTCCAGGGGACTGCTGGAATCTCATGAAGGAGTTCATGCAGTCCTTTCTCAGCTCCAGCGTCCCGGAACTGCCGTCTGTGTTTGCTGCCAAGCCCGAAGGACTCTTCGCACCAGCAGACTCTGTTGACACCATGACTCAGTACCTGGAGTTGTTCAACAAACTTCGTAAACTTCAAATCCCAGGAAGTAACGTGCGATGATGTGTTAGCGCTAACGAAGATATCTATTTTTTTACGTGTTTGTATTGATATTGCTTTAATTCTGGTCCTGTGGATCTGCACGGTATCCAGGCCGTTTTCAAAGCCTGGATTTTTTCATTTCCATTTCTGGTGCTTCAATATTGCATTACACGTTCTGTTTGATAAAGCATATTGTAATAAAAAGACATAAAAGAGGACATTTGCCAGAGTCTCTGTGTTTCTTCTTCTATAGTCATACAAGCGTATTTCAGATGTCCTCATGGTGAGGTTGTAACCTTCTGTAGAGATGTGTAGATCTATATAATGAACACATAATTATGATTAGATTTCCTGCAATGGATGGTGGCTTATGTTTAATTAGTTAATAACATTTTGAACAGGAAAAACCTTAATGATGTACGGACAAGGAAGTCTCTGTCTACAGAGCAGAGACCTGAAGATCTAAGTTCACTGGTGATTTACATTCAGTAGACATTTTCTCAATGACAGAGGTTTTTTTTTTTTTTTTATATTTTTTGAGGCTTAATTCTGGGAACTTTTTCATATGTTTACATTATGTCATTGTTACGTGAAGGATCTGAATACTTGTTTCACTGCTGGTGTTTTAGAGGTCAAAAAGTCCACTGTGAGACAGAGGGGTTGAAAGAGGATGAGCTGAGAGTGTCTGCAGGAAAGGAAGTATGAAAAGATGAGTGAAAAAAGCTGTAAGAAACCTACATGAGAAGACTCTCATGGTGCTTAAAAGTAGGGATCGACCGATATGTTTTGCAGCTGATGTAACCGATAATTTGTAATCAAGGAGACTGATGACTGATACTTTGAAACAGTTAGCCTTCGCAGTAAAAATTTAAATTTTTGTGTCAAAATTTAAGATTACCGGTGATGGAATGTAACCAAGTACATTTTACTAGAGTAATGCTTTCAAGTACAAGTACAATTTTATTTGTATACATTTATACTTCCATTCCATTCCATTAAAGGTGCACTAGGTAGTTTTGGGGAAAACATTTAAATCCGAAGAGAAAGATTGTTTATTCTGTGACATATCTGAATTTCTATTTTGTGTTTTGAGAATATTTTGAGCCCCCAAAACTAATGTGACACATTTAATTGGACTTTTATTGCATATCCATATACCACGCATATATGCACCAATATCCCTAACTATTTTTCAGTAGTGTCCACAAGGCCGTTTGAATGACTTTGCAGATTCTGATTATTTCCGTGTTCTTAGATTACTAGTTGTGATGTGTAACCAGAGTACAGAGACACAGAGTAGTGACTACAGACAGAAGAAGGATGGCTCATTTTTATATAATTTCATCAGCAATAGGATGTAATAAAAACAACAACACTAATGATAACACAGATAATTAGAAAAAATGCTGAATATTGGCCCTGATATTGGGCCAGGCTGATCATTTCTCTCTCTCTCTCCTTAATATGAATGAATAGTGGGTCTGAGAGTTTATAAATACATGTTTCTTAATGATAAATGCTAAAATTAGTTTAAATTGTATGTTGTTGTTTTTACAAACTAAAGCCTAGTACTGGATCACTACTCGACAGCAGTCGTATCCTTTTAAATCAGAATTGTTTGCAGTGATTGAGGCTTGTCTTGGTTTTGAATCAAGTCCCCTCCACGTTCAGATGATACTGTGTTTTAAAGCTACTCATCCCCACATGCATGTTATGAGATTAGCACAGAGCAGCTGACACATGGTGAACGCGGGGCTTTCGGGGACGCAGGGGTCAGACGCTCAGGGGCAGCCGTCCTCTTTTTTAGCCCGGCGGTTCGCGGTCTAGCCTCGGTTATTGTTCCATGTGGCCTCGGTGGGTGGACTGACGGACGGTCCATCCTGCTGCCTGTTGTTCAGCCTGTCCGCCAATGAGAGCCCGGCTGCCGCTCAGTCCCAGTCCAATGAGAGCAGCGGGGTCTGGGCTCGGATCGAGAGTTGGGTTGTTCAATCTGTGAGGAGGACAGCAACCAGCTCTGAGTGTACCGGATGGATGGATGTTGGCGATGGTAACGTTACCCAGCTTTTCCATTATCAGATGTAACAAATGTAGTGACGACCGCAGATGAGGCCCGGCGTTAATGTGCGCTCCATTAACCGGCTCTCTGCGCTGAAAGTCACCGGGGAGTTTTCTCACGGTTAACGGCGCAGTTTGCTAGCGAGCTAAGCCGCAGACTGTTAATAGTTGGTGAGCGTTAGCGACCAACAACAACCGTTAGGTTAACTTCGATTGTCCTCAGCAAACGCGTTAGCCGCGAAGCTAATGTTAGCCACTATAGCAAGCTAATAACATAAATGTTAGCTACTTGGTGCCAAGCGAATCAAATGTGTTTAACAAAGTGCATTATTGGGTGAGACGGCACACGGCTAGGCGACGCTAATCCCGAGCAGAGCTGCTGGAGCTAGCGGTTAGCGGCGGTGGCTAACTTACTGCTCGCAGGGGCTGCCTCAGACCAACAAAGTTGTTGGATGTTCCTGGAGAGTGGCTCTCTGACTGTTCTTTGTTCTGGCTGAACATGGTGATGGTGGGGTAGCTTAGCATGGCGTTAAGAGCCAACCAGACTGCTCCACACCACAGGCTTTAAAACACGGACACACACAGTTGGGATATTGTAAGATTTTGTGAATATCAGCGCCACAATAGTAGATAAACGTCAAAGGCAGAACATAACGTAAGAGGATTTGGGTATGCAACTATGCAGAAACCAGTTGCACCGACTTGCAAGTTAACGATGTCTTTTCTCGAAAATGTTTGTATAAGTACAGGATGATTTACACGGAGAAGAAAATAAAAAGCAAGGATAATGGTGTAGCATGGCGCTGGTACTGGTGAGCCAGACAATTACATGGATTAACAGATCATTTAAATTGGACAAACAAACAGTCTCCCTCATGTTAATATTTCTGCCTGTAAATTTGGACATGAAAGATCTTTAGATATCTTCTCTATTGAAACGAGCACCTTATATTGAGTAAGCATATTAACAATGTCAGACTGTATCATTACCATACCAATACTACATTTTCACCACAGCAGCTAAAATCTATTTTGTTTTAACTCTAATTGTAGCCATATTATCTGTATTATATGTCTTTTATAATGTCAAGCCAGGTTTATTAGTACAGGCCAGTATTATGTACAATTAATCAAATGATTGTTACAGGCCCACGATATTAATGGTGTTACCCCACCCAGCCCAAGCTCTCTCTGAAATCAAGGAAAAACCTACAAAAACCTTAAAGGGGCTCTCCTGTGTTGTGCTGGAAGACGGTTGTTTATGTTAACAGGCACCATTTGTCAACTCAAGTTAGCCACTGTTGCTTTCTGTTAGTGGATCGGAGCGAGGCACTGAAGCAAGGTACTCGAGAACGTGCTTAATGTCACATCTGACCCGAGTCATCCGCAAGCAAATCCAGTCCAGCAGCATCAAACAACTTAAACAAATCGTCCACAGGCTTGTAAAGACAACACAGAGAGACGGACAAGATCTCATTTTCATGCCGCGTATAAATCCGCTCACATATTGCCAAAAAAAAAGTGAATATTACACGGCCAGAAATTGTTATTGAGATCCTTTAAGGGTGGGCACAATAAGTCTTCAGCCACCACAATTTTCTCAGTCGGAGAAAACAATATTTGATTTTGGTTTTTTTCTTTGTTATAATATTTTTGTAGAGTTTAACCACTTGAATAAAGGTGGGGCCAATTTATCACATTTCGTCACAAACTGAATTTCTCTGTAAACTTCTTCTATGGCCAATAAAAATTATTAATTCATGTAAATTGCTGCACCTGTGAGAAGACAGGTGTTTTTTATTGACACCATGTAGCTTTCATCGAGTGCGTGTAGGACATAGTGTACATGCTGTTTTGCATATCTGGACTCAAAAGCAAAATCGCAGTCAAACTGAAACCCCATCATGTTTAGAATGTTTGCAGGCACACTCAGGTTTGAGCGTCTGTTATTGCTTTTAATAAATTGTTCAAATTAGTAAATATTCAGGAATAGTAGACTGTACAAATCAGTTGCACATTTATGCTAATGTAATTATGTTATATTGTTCTACTCTAGTGGATAAACAAAGTGTGTGTTTTCAAGAATTTCTTAAACGCTGTGTATCTCTGGAGCTGAGACATATGTATTTTTGTGTTGACCAGTCTTCTCAGCAAATGCCTTATTTATATTGTTTGTAAATTGTTATTGATTTTGGTGTATTGTTACATTATTTAATTGAAAATCTGTTTGCAATAGAGTCAGATATTTGTGTAATTAACCAGAGTTAATGCAGCTATGCATATTTACTTGATTTCATCTGTGACTCTCAGAATGTTCCTGTTGGTGCTGGTGGTGACAGTGGACATGGGTGATCAAGCTGAACAGTGCGGTTGAGTTCTCTGCAGGTGTTCTGATGTATTGTTCGAAACTACTTTTACAGTATGTAAACCTTCTAATCTCCTGTCACTTCTTATAGAGTATGTGTATGCCCATTAATGCAATGATTAATAGTGGACACTATAATGAGTCTTCACTGCATAATATGGTCAGATCTTAATCTCACTTTGTTTGTTTCCCTGTATGTCTTGCCTCAGAATGAGTTGCAGCTTGGTTGCAGGACGTGTGTCCTATCACTGAGGCCACATGTTTATCAGGAGAGATGGATCGTTGTAAGCACGTCGGACGCCTTCGCCTGGGCCACGACCATTCCATCCTCAATCCTCAAAAATGGCGCTGTGTCGACTGCAGCACCACCGATTCAGTGTGGGCCTGCCTCAAGTGCTCCCATGTGGCCTGTGGACGTTTCATGGAGGAGCACTCACTCAAACACTTTCAAGAGTCAGCCCACCCACTGGCTATGGAGGTGCGTGAGCTGGACGTCTTCTGTTTCGCCTGTGGAGACTATGTACTCAATGATAATGCAGAGGGAGACCTCAAACTCCTCAGAGGGGCGCTCTCTACTGTGCGCAGCCCAGGTCGGCGCTCGCTACGCTCTTCGACTGGGGGTGAAGGTGGGCCACAGCCTGCCATGCAGCTGGCCCTGCGTCACAGGAGGAAAGCGCTCCTCGGGAAGATGTTTCAGACGTGGATCAGCAAACATCAGGATCTGCAGAATCAGCGTAAAGAGAAACTTGAGGAAGCTAGAAGACAAAAAAAAGACGTGAAAAGGAGACTCATGGAAGAGCTTGGCAATGTCCCACCCAGAAAGAGTGCTAGGCTTCTTACTCAGGCGCCACGTTCAACCATCACGCTCATTCCTCTCAAATTTCGCGACCCTCCAGAACGCCTACCTCCTCCTCCCAAGAAGCCTTCCCTCCTAACCCTGTCCCGAAAGGCTCCTCAGAATGGCAGAACCGCTAAACTGAGGAGATACTACTCCACGCACGCCGTAACCCGCCGGAGACTCGCTCCAGGTGTCACTGGTCTGCGCAACTTGGGGAACACATGCTACATGAACTCAATATTGCAAGTGCTGAGTCACTTGCAGAAATTCAGGGAGTGTTTTCTCACTTTGGACCTGTGTGAGACTGAGGAGCTGCTGGCCAAGACCAATCACTCCCAAGGGATGAAGGGTGTGACAGGAGGCGTCGTCAGCAGTGGTAACACAGCACTGTCAGGATGCCCTCTTGGACGCATGGGGAAGGCAGGCAGTTGGAATTTGCCCATGGGCAAAAAAGAGAGCACCCCGCCTTCCCCACAGGCTGCGGAGTTGGTCCAGCCCAAGGAGCCCAGGTGCTCAACCCGCCAGCAGATGTCTCTGTGCCATGAGTTACATACACTTTTCAGGGTCATGTGGTCAGGCCGGTGGTCTTTAGTGTCCCCCTTCGCCATGCTGCACTCTGTGTGGAACCTCATCCCAGCTTTCCGTGGGTATGACCAGCAGGATGCCCAGGAGTTCTTGTGCGAGCTGCTGGACAAGGTGCAGCAGGAGCTGGACACGGAGGGATCCAAACGCAGGATAGTTATCCCCATCACCAAGAGGAAGCTATCCAAGCAAGTGCTAAAGGTTCTGAACACCATCTTTCACGGGCAGCTACTCAGCCAGGTGAGACTGTCAACACATCAGATACATTTTAACTAAAACATTTTACAGTGTATTTAACATATCCTTAAGTATTCAGTGATGCAGATTGAGTGATTCAGTGAACATACAGCTCTTGTGTGTATTTCACAAAACACCGACTTAATGAGTCACTGTGATACAGATTGGTTTTGAGATGATAGAGGCTGTATCCCAATTCAGGGGCTGCATCCTTTGAAGGCCGCATTTGAAGGCCAATTCCGTCACAACGCTGCACGAAGGCTGTCCCAATTCGAAGGCTCCTCCAAATGCACCCCACAAATGCGGCCTTCTTTTCCCTCTTTTTGGAGGATGCATCGCTACTATCCTTCGCGGCCTCCCATATCCCAAGATTCTTTGCGCACCCAAAAAAGAAGAAAGACAGAAAATGGCGACTTCGCGTGGCTTAGATCGCCACTTTCGCGGGCCTGGGTGGCAGAAATTGTGACGTAAGGGCGGGAACATCTGGTGACGCAACCAGGAAATGCTCCGAAGGCTAGACCATCCTATTTAGCAACAGTTGACGCGGCCTTCAAAGGTCTCTCCAAAAGCTGCAAAGGCCGTGCCCCTGAATTGGGATACAGCCACAGACTTGTGCAGCCTCATCCTGTCTACACCCAGAAGCACCTTTTCCAAACCTGCATTTAAAGAGGCACCGTGTATGAGACTCAGAAATATTAATTTTTTTCCAAAACTGAATAAGCAAGTTGTTTTCAGAGGAACATAAGGTCCCCAGAACACTGTTTGGAGCTAGAAAGTGGCAGGGTCCACCAAATCTAAATAAAGTAAAACAGAATGATACTGTGTTGTCCTTTAAAGTCAGATTGTTTTGTCAGTCATGAAAACAAAGAAAGTTTTATTTAGTTTGTTTAGGCATAAAAAAGAAGATCTTTCTCAGCTGATTAAAATACGTATGTTATGTTATGGATGTGAAATTACACTATCCCCTATAGTGTATGGATATTGGCTACTTGTGCAGTAACAAATCTGTTGGTTGTATACAGGTGTAGGGACACTGCTGGGAAGAAGCAGGGTCCTGTTTCTAATAAATAAATGATGTGGTATCGGACTGGTGCATAGACTTGTGTACAGATTCCAGCATTTTAGTCAGTATTGGCAGCATGTACGGTACTGGTATCAGAACAACCCTAAAAAGTGATTGAGCAATTGATTTTGAATTTAAAAGACTTCCAGGATGTTGCATCCCTGATATGAACCTGTGGCAGTGAGACTAACAATGTGTTCCACACAAATACATCAACTACAAATGCTGCTTATTTTTGCTTCCCTTCAAACAGCATTATGATTTTTGAAATACTCAAACATTTCAAAGCGATGTTTGTTTCAATGTCGTTGTATTGTCTTTAAAGATCCTCCTCCAGTGTGAAGGATTTAGTGGCATTTAGCGAAGAGGTTGCAATGTGAAAGTCATGTAAAGTCCACTCTAGAGACAGTGTTTGGTTTGTCCATTCTGGGCCAAGGTTGATACATGGCAGACTCCATGAAGGAGGACCCACTCTCTCTGTAAATACATAAGGGGACACACAGATATTCTTAGTTGCAGGTGATTATACACAAATGAAAAGTTAATCTTGAATATCATAGTCTATTTTTGCTAATAGATGCCTCTAAATCCTACTCACTGCTCCTTTAATTTCCTAAAAACTAAGACTAAGACTCTGTGTCATCAACAAACATGTCACCTACCTACTCCTGGAGTCTTCACCTGTTTTTCCTCTCTTCTTGCTGCATAATTTTTAGGTGACGTGTCTGTCCTGTAAGCACAAGTCGAACACAGTAGAGCCATTCTGGGATTTGTCTCTGGAGTTTCCAGAGCGATACCACAGCATCGGCAAAGGCTCAGGCTCCCAGGCTTACCAGCGCAGCTGCACCCTAACCGAGATGCTGTCCAAGTTTACGGAGATGGAGGCCCTTGAAGGCAGCATCTACGCCTGCAACCACTGCAACAGTTAGTACAATGTTTCATCCAACGCATAGCAAAGTTAGCAGCTTATAAAGATTTTGGAGTTGGATTCTTCATTAAATCAGGATTCCTGCTCACAATTAATCAATTAATCAACTCCTGACAAATGGCTTTGATGAGAATTATATGATCCACAAACTTATGCAAATAGAGCTCCATCAGAAAAGGAAGTTAGACTTTGAATGCATAAGATATTGATGTGAATTACATTGTTTAAAGTTTTAAAAAGGGACATTTAAATGAATAAGTTTACAAAATATAACTTTAAAATTAAATGTGTTTTCGACTGAAATTCACTTGGCAGAATCAATTTTAAATGATTGTTGTCACCTCTGCACTCAAACAAAGCCTCATTTCAATAAGATATATTTGAATGGAGTTGTGAAATAACTTAACCATTTCATTGTTTTATGATTTGACAGAAAGAAGACGGAAATCATCCCACAAACCCTTAGTTTTGTCAGAGGCACGTAAGCAGCTTCTGATCTACCGTTTACCTCAGGTTCTACGGCTGCACCTCAAACGCTTCAGGTATGTCTCTCCTCAGGCTGATTTTCTTACAGTGATGACTTTTATTACAGCTGGAGAAACCTGGTCGTGTTTGTTATTGTTATTTAAAGCTGGTGCATTTCTGTTCAGTGTGACGCATGTGAATCCTTGTGATGCTAACTCGTCCCTGTTGCATGGCAGATGGTCGGGGCGGAACCATAGGGAGAAAATTGGCGTCCATGTGGCCTTTGACCAAGTTCTGAACATCAAACCATACTGCTGCACAGGCTCAGGTCACTCTGTCCACAGAGGAGGCTACACCTACGATCTGTCTGCTGTAGTTATGCATCATGGTAAAGGCTTCGGCTCAGGGCACTACACCGCATACTGCTACAATACAGAAGGAGGTGAGAAAAAACCCTGGATATATTTCAGATCAACCCATGAAGTCCTGTTGTTCTGTGTCATATTTAAACCTGTTTTTTGCCTTTCAGGTTTCTGGGTCCACTGTAATGACTCTGAGATGAAGGTTTGCAGTGTGGAGGAAGTGTGCAACACTCAGGCCTATATTCTCTTCTATACCCAGAGGTCCGCCTAGGCACCTCTCGCTGTGATGTCGACCTGTACGCGGCAACTAAAGGCTGCATTTATGAAAATGTTCTCTGATGTTTTCCCAGATGTCATTAAAACAATCACTTTAAAATTATTCGCTAAAAAAAGATGGCAACGAGGGCAGTAGGATGGCCACAATCATGAGTCAAGGTGAATATTTCAGCAGCATAATCCTGATGAGACAGACGATAATAATGGTATATATACTGTCATGTTGCCAAGGAAAATGATTGATTAATTTGATTTTGAAAGTTCTGATGGAAATCTTTGATTTGATTGTAAAAAAAAAAATCTAAAGCCTTTTCATAAATGAGGCCACAGGTTTCTCTGCCTGTGGGACCAGCATACTGGTTAATGGCCTGAAGACTGTGGGAGCAGGTCTGACTCTGTCCTGCTGAAGTCGTGTGTCCATGTAAAAAAAACAAAAAAACAACAACAACCGTCAGGCTCTTGTCTGTTGAGTCTGAAACCAACCAGGTGCTCTCCTGAGACAGCATTTTTACATTCAGAGAAAACATGGATTCTGGATTTTGGAGCATTTTTTTCCCCACAATGATGTTGATGTACCTTTTATATGTATAACTACATTTGATGCCAATGCACTAAATATTATAAGAGGTATAATCAGCATCATTGTGCAGAACAAACTGCAGTCCAGACTCTGTTGCCTCCTGTTCAGCTTTTATAATTATTGTGAAATGTCACTTCTGGAAACTTTGAATACTCATCCCTGTGTCATTTGTATTTCATCATGTCCTCTCCTCAAGTGTACTGCGATGACTGAATACTGTGTCCTGCGCTCTCAGTGAACAGGAATAGTTTTTGATTTAGTTAATTTTGTAGTCACTCTGTGTTTCACTACCACGAAAAGAAGCAAAACGTATGAGTTTCAGACACTTTGATTGATGATGAGTGATGGAAAGCTGCACTTTTGAGGAGGGGCTAATATTGTTGGTCCTATCTTTGTGATTGTTCATCTTTTAGCTCCTGTATGTTCTTTAAATGGCAGCTCCCCCTGTGGTGTAACAGTTAGACTAGTCTGAGCCCGGGCCGGAGACCCCGAGCCTCTGTTAGAACTGCAGGAGACAGTCAAGTGAGTGAACAGGGCAGACTGCGATACTGAAGAATGTGTTTTTGGGAGACTTGGGGTACCCATTTTGAGTTGAGCACCTGAAAGCAATATATTGTATGTCTTGCATCTTGACAGGAAATTAAGATAAAATCAGGAATTCTGCTTGTTATACAATGTTTTTTTCTACTCTGCTGTTTCTATCAAGGTCTTTAGAATTTCCTAGGTAATCAAGAAGAACTGTTGTGTTTGATACGAGTCAAATGCAAAATACATTTGTGAACTCTATGTAAAAGTTGGAACAATCTAATGACGATGAATGTCTTACTTTTTAGTGGTCAGTTGTGGCCATGCCACTGGCTCTGATCCCCTTGAGTTCTGTCTTGTACTGTAAGAATACCTGTCATAAATGTAATGGTCATATGGGTTTTGCCTGACAGTAATTATTAAAAAGACAAAGCAAATTTGAAAAGTTTCCTGGCTTGTATTCATTTTAGAGACATCTTTTTAAAGGTGCAGTATGTAAGAAAGTAGTTTGTTGGTGTCTCATTCCCAGGTCGTTAAATACAGACCAACTGATCTAAAGCGTTGGTCTTATGATGACCTGGGAATGTGATCTGATCTTTCTGCAGAATCACTTATTGCACCTTTTAAATGTCTTAAAAGATTGAAGAGGGTTCAGCCTCGCAGGTAAATACACATCGTATGTGTTCGGTGTCCAAAAATGGAGTGTTTGCAACCATCTTCACAAATTTAGCATCGTAACAGAAACTGATGCAGTGAAGTAGAACTGAACTAATCCACAGGATTAGCAGATGGATGCACTGCTGATCTGGAACCTATTAATTCTGCTTCTCTAATGCTTTCTTAAAGATTGGCAACCTAGAATAAATGTAATCTCGACTAGACAAAGATGCTGCTGATGAGGCCGCATTAAATGTAAATAACCTCTGAAGATTATTTCTTTGCTTAGCAGTGACCTGGTCCCCTATCCAATTTTCCCTCCTGATGTACCATAATGAGTGTTTTTTTCCCCATCTAATATGCACTATGTAGTTTTGGCAAATAACTTCAGTTTTATGCCTAAACAAACTCTTTGTTTTCATCACTGAATAAACTGGATAAACAAACTGACCTTGAAGGACAACACGATTTCATACTGTTTTACCTAAAACAGTCCTCTGAGAACAGCTTGTTTATTCAGTTTCATTCTTTTCTTTTAATATTTAGATACATAGTTTGTTTTATTACCTCATTAATATTGTAAATATTAAAATTTTGAGTTCTTCTTCAAAACTACATCATAGTGCCCCTTTAAAGGAAATCAAGTCCTGAATGCATTTGATTGAAATCAAGCAGCAACATGTGGAAAGTGTAACATGAATCACAATATGCTGATTGTAAGATTACCTCTGATTACCTTCTATTGTCTTTTAAAAGCACAATAACACCAATTTAGTTTATAACATTCAGGAAGCTGTCGAGCCATGTTCTGCTGCGCGGCTCCAGTTCTTGTGTCACTAGTGGCCATCATTCTTCTGTGTGTCCCATGCGCCCCCTGCTCAAAAAACAAAACTTGCGTTCTACACAGTCACGCTCCACTTGTAGTCTCGCAGACTTTCTGAATGCGTTAGCAATATTTTTCATGATCAGTTATTCATTTTATTGTATCAAGTGAAGATATGAGATGGTGATAACAATTTCAGCTTTTAAAATATCTGATAAGAAAACATTTATAAAGGGTTTGTAACCAATTACTTTATTAGTGATAAATGAATAGCTTAATTATGCATTGTAGAGCAGTGGTAAAATAAAAACAAGATTTTGGGTTGCCCGTTTGTAAAAAATTCCCTTTGACTGGTGTTTATCCTTTCGATAAGGTAATATTGCGGTTGAAGATGTTTGCATTGTTTCATTAAAAATGCTCAAATCAAATTGAGTTTGGTCCTTTTTTCAAAAGGTCAAATTCTTCACAAACTGGCTACCCAGAGTTTGCTGTCATTGATGGCATCTGCATAGCTTTATAAAATATTTTGTCAACTGTCAATAATAAAGCTATTAGTTAAAGTTTATAAACCCTTTAAAAAGGTGATTATGGGAAGATGTCGCTCTCGTATCCTGTCTGAGAATATTTCAGTCAAAGAGTTCAGTCTCAGCAGAAAGATGATAAGGATGTGTTCAAGGTCAGCCTAATATATGAAATCATTTATTTCTTACATTGTTTAATAAAACAGCAATAATGCTTTTTGCAAACTGGATATAAACTTTGATACAATTTGACATGCCAGTTAATTTGACACCGTGGAGAGTAGCAGTTCTACAATAGTGGTTATGATAGAGCCTTTGCGGACAGAACGGATTTTACATCGCTGAGTTCCTGCGGTGAATTGTGGTCGCAGTTATCAACAGTTTGTTTTTTTTACCCAACAGTTCGTTCGACTTCATGAAAAAGACAAAAGAAGAAAGAAATGCATCTAAAAAGCACTGCTTCAACACCAGAGCAGGATGTGAAACAAACCAGGAATGTACAACATGTCTGCACTGTATTTCTGACAACAAAATGGCAGTTATAGAAGATTCATTTAGTCATTAATGAAATGTTAACTCATGCCAGCTAGATGCATCTTAGTGCACATATGAGGACATGCATGAGCACATAACATTCATGAAAACAACCCTTTTCCCCTCAAATATACTAAAGCTTCAACATGAAGGTTACAGCGAAACATGATCAGCATTTTAAAATTCATTATAAGTTGCTCTAGTCTTCATAATTCATGTATCATAAATAATTAGAAAAAGACGATCCAAAGATTTCTTCCAAGAAACTCAGTTTTTTGGTGACAGCAATGCAAATCGATGATTGGTCATCAACACCAACAGATCTGGGCGGGATGAGATGAAGTCTTTTGTTGCTTGGCCGGCAGAGAATTTTCTGTTCTTTCCTTGTAAACACCTCTCAGCCAGATCGCTCCTCAACTAAAAGTGCCATGTTTTGTCCTCAGGTGCTCCACCTTTTCACTCATTCTATTTCGGTCTCTGTGTCCCTAAGTGAGTTGAAACCAGCTCCTGGGCCCCTCTGGAGTCTCTCTCATGCGGGGGAGCTCAGCTGGGCAGCAGCCACGGCTCCACAAAGTCCCACTGCTTCCACAGGATGAACAGCAGCAAGGTCAGCAGGACGGTGGCCGCCACCCGGGCTCGGGTCTTCATCAGCGGGGTGATGAAGTTGGCCAAGGTGGAGACGAACACCAGCAGCACGGCCATGAGCGCAAGGATCACATTGATGAGTTTGCCCAGCAGAGCTCGAGCGTTGGCATTTTCCACTCCCTCCAACTGGACGACCTGCTGCTGCTGCTGCTGCAGCTCCAACTTGGTGATGCGGGTCAGGCACGACTCCACAGCCTCCTGCATGCACAAACACACACAGTGATCACAGCAGGATTTTTTTTTACAGGCCCTGAATACAACAGTGGGCCTGAGGGTCAAAACACAACGCGTTTTTTACCTGAATGTCCCTCGCTCGCTCATAGGACTGGTAGGCGACTTTTTCCTCCATGCTGGCGAGTTCCTGTTTCAGATTGGTCATCTCATTCTGGTGGAGCTCTGTTAGGTCATTCAGCTGCTCTTCAAGTCTCTCATACCTGAACATTACAGCACAGAATGCATACAAGAATCCTCAAAATAAGATCATCGAGCTAAAACTTTCAAACAGTCTCCAAGTTCCTCATATAGCTTATTCCTCTGTGCCGTAATCCTCCACTGCTGTCAAACAACTATCTAAACCACGTTACGAGACACACCTTTGCATTGGCTGAGATGGTCCTTCACTACGATGAACAAAGGCACCTTTAGATTTCTTTAGGTGATCAAACCCTCATGCTACAGTAAATACTTGCGAACAAATGTGTATTAATCAGTGGCCGAAAATAGTTCCTATTTACTCCTTTTTAGGTAAAATTTGGCAAAGACTACAGTGCCCAGCTGTGAAATTAAATTATTTTGTCTGTTTTAAAAAATTAAAAAGTATATATTTATGAATTGTTACATCTTCAGTAAGAATAGATGTGAAAGGCCGGACTGATTTGATGATGTTTTTGGTCTTTTCATGGGATTTGTTAACTGAAAGAAAACAGGGTTTTGCCGGCCTTATCCTTCAAGTAATCTGCATTGTGATGACTGTAGTAAATGCACCAGAGTTTGGAAGTGCGTCACTGTTTTTTTGGTTTTTTTTTTTTTTGGATGTGTACCTGTATCTCTCCTCTTGCAGGCACTGTGTCATGTAGGAGTAGTCACTCTGCAGCTGGCCCTTCATGTCCTCGATGGCGTCCTCCATGTGTGCCTGGCTGGCCTTGATCTCCTGCAGGCCCTCCAGTAGAGAGTCCCAAGAGCTGTGCATGTGATGGTGGTGGTGGTGGTGCCCGTCCAGTCTTGGACTCCCCATGGTTGGTCCTAAGAGCCCTCCTCCTCCTCCTCCTCCTCCCCCTGCCCCGCCTGAATTACTGCCTGCTCCGGAGCCGGACGAGGCGCTGGAGCACTCGTCGTCGCTGCCGTATTTTGGGCTTGAGACCAGAGTGGCACTTCCACTCAGGGCACGAGGTGTGGGGGCGTCCTCTGAGTGGCCCCCGACTCCGTCCTCGAGCGAGTCTTTTAAGTGAGCAATGTTATCTGCGCTGCCAAACTTGTTCCTGATGAGGCTGGCAAACTCTCTAGGCTTGGAGACCACGGCTGTGTGAGTGAGGGCAGAGACTCCACCCTTGACCCCTTCGACTACTCCACCTCCGAAACCACTTATCCCAGCACGAACGTTGGCCCCAACGTCCTTTAATCCCTGCTGCATGTCCCGCAGGACATCCTTAGGCTGCCGGGCCGGTCCATTCTGTAGAGAGGGAAGAGAAATGAGGAAGCAGAGAAGTGGAGGATCTCAAAGGTGGGAGAGAGGTGATTAGGTTTAAGGGAGAGAACTGCAGGAAGATAGATGAGGAGAGCAGGCCCTGTAGAGATTTAGGTGAGACACAGGATGGTTCATTGGTTTAAATAAGTGTTAGCAGATGAGAATCATCAGTCTATATTTGGACACAACTGTCCTCACAAAGATAGCTCAACACTTGTTTGAGTCAGTCATGAGGTAATAATTCAAAAGCGGCTGCGCAGGAAGACATCACAAGCTCAGAATCAACTGCTCCACTTGCTCACCTACCTGTTCTATCTCCTTTAGCTTCTTGTGATAGTGCTCTAGTTTCTTGTGCAAGTGTGCGATGGTCTGTGCTGACTTCTGGTTCTTCTTCTCAAACACCTGCTTGATCCTGGACGCCTGCTGTTTGTCCGCGTTGTGGGCCAACTTCAGGTACTCTGCAACGTTGTCGTCACGGGCCTCCTGCTCCACGCGAATCTGCTCGGTGACCTTTAGGATCTTCTGCTGCAGGTGCTCCAGAGCTACACGTGTCCTCTGTGGCTCACCGGTCCCTGAACACTCAGCACCCCCAGACATGACCCCAGACACTGCTGCTGTTGCTGCTGCCGCTCCCGCTCCCGCTCCGTCCGCACTGATGTTGCTGTCAGAGCCGCCATGGCTGGTAGTGGAGGGTAGGCCTAGAGTTGCCACCTCGCTCTTGTCCAGCTGAGGGGAGGAGAGGGCAGGGGGATGTGAAGGAGAGAGTACAGCAACTTCTCCAGATAAAGAACTATTAACATGACTTTACTGAAGTAGAATGAAGCATCTCATGTGTTAGAATATATTCAAGTAAAAGTACAATGAGAACTTACGGGCAGTGTTGCATCCTGACTATAATTATTTCAGTTATATGAAAAAGTTGATCTCAAACCGAAGTGGAATAACTATCTGATGGTGCCGTTACAAACAAACTGCGGGTTCCTTGATGGTCATTATGTCAAATATCAGTAACAGGTCTGTAATTGTTAAATCATTTTCTAGAAATTTCAAGGAAAAAGATGTAGACAAAGTGTTCAATTGGTACACATTTAATCATTTTTTTCCCCAGAGAGTATTTTAGTCAGGCACGACATTTGTCTATCGGCAAACATAAAATTCAGCACATTTTATTATTTCCGATAAAAATTGAACAATACTAAATAAACTTAAACACAAAACTGACTTAAATAATATTCTCAGAACTTTGTCTAAATTTGCTCTGTAACCATCAACAACCCGCTGAGTGAAAACATCCAAAAGACGTTGTTTCAGCATCTTTGCTGATGTTGAAAGGGCGTCCAGTGGAGAGCCAGGATTAACGTTTTAGATGTCTTTTCTGTGTTTACCATTGATATCCAGGTGACATCCTTACAGGGTTCCAAATGATTATTTTTGTAAGTAATTTTGACAGTCAGTTTTCTAAAGAACTTCTTGTGGTTCAAAATTTCAGAACAGTTTTCGTGACAGCCAAATTGTACTTGATGTAAAAAAAAATACAAGATGGATTTGAACACTAAGGCTCAACCCCATTAGCCCTTTACCAAGGGAGCTATTCATCAGCTCAGAGGTTTTGGTCAACCAACCTTTCATGACCAAAACAAGCAGTTCTTTAGATGTCTGTGACTGAAGTTGAAAAGACGCCTTAAATTACATAGTCAAAACTTAGACATCACTAGTGAACAATGAAAAGATGTCACAAAAACTTCTGGCTCTACGCAGGATGTCTTCTTAACATCAGCAAAGACATTGAATAGTCTTATGGATACGTGTGTGCTCAGCGGGTGTGTTGGAGGATACGTCCTGTTTATTCTTCATTATCAGGGAATCACTGACTCTTAAAGGAACACTTTACCCCAAAGTGAAAATTCAGCCATTTTCTATTGATCCTTGTGCAGATGAAAAGTCAGTCTAAGTTTCATAGTCCACAAAACATTTTTGAAGCTTCACAGCAAAACAATGTTCTACTAAACAACTGAAGTAGCTGGTGACACACACACAAAAAAAACATACATACGTTTGCGTCTCCATACACCTCGTCTGGCATAATCCAAGTCTACAGAAGCCCAGAGATCCCAAACTGATTCCAAAGACAATACTCACACCCTTGACCCACTTCAGATAGGTGTGTGCTAACGTCTTTAGCTTAGCAACTTGGGCTTCAAAAGGGGAGTTAAAATTGTCTTTTCAAACCAATTTGGGATCTCTGAGGTCCAGGAGATTTGGATCACGGCAGTCAAGCTGTGCGGAGCCATTTCATGTTTTTTTTTTTCAGTTGTTTGTTCACGTTTTAAAACAAGTCCCCAGCTACTTCGGTTGTTCGGGAGATTGATGCAACGCCGTTTTGCTGTGAAGCTCCAGAACAAACGTTATGTGGAATACGAAACTTCACCTGACTTTCCATCGGCATGAGGGCGAGCGGGTAACGACTGGAATCTCATGTCTGGGTGAACTTATCCTTTAAATAGACTTTTGAGGTAAGCTACTGTCCCGTCTTTCCATCTCATGCTACTCCACATACATCTTAGAGGAAATATTCCCCTTTTTACTCCACAACATTAATTCTGACAACTTTAGCGACTAGCTGCTTTGCATATTTACATTATTACTAATCATTATAGGTTAAAGGGGCTCTGTGTAACAAGTCCTGGCAGTTTTGGGCCGAACTGCTCCTTTGAATATAAATAAACTTGCAGGTAGTTCCTCTCCTCCCCTGGCGGTAATGCCCCTAATTGATTTGGTGGAGGCATCAGAGAGTACACAGAAAGGCCATCATGCATTAATTAGATGAGACATAATTACACTGCTTCCTGGCCTGCACAGCCTCAGAAAAGTCAGATGCACTACAGAACAGTTACTTTAAGACACCTTCACATTAAAGTGCATGAGATATTTTTATATATAAGGGATCAGACAGTGAAGGCAGCCATGATGGTGTGCAGACAGTGACACGTGCAGTGTGATGAAATGTAAATCTCTCTGAATGACCTCAGCCTACATGTCTGTCTTCCCCCTTTCCAGTCATGACTTCGCCTTTAAAGCCCCACACTCACACCCTGGATATCAAACAATGCGCCCTGTGCTGACACCTCCTCTCCAAACTGAGGGGATCCCCTGGTCAGTGTTATATCTCTGTGTGTGACACGGCAGATGGAGGCCTCGTTAATGACCCGCTGCCTGACGTCACATCAGTGTAATCAGAGCCTGCAAACACGAGCTGAGGCGTACACATGACACCAAAACATGTCACAGCGCTGCTCTCATCCCTGCAGGCGGGACGGCGCGGGGATTATATGCGGGGTTTTTTTTTATTATTATTATTTTGCTTGACAGTGTGAAATGAGCACAAGCGCTATTATTAAACAAATACAAGCCCATATGCGCTGTTCAAACTGTGCTACATTCAAAATAAACCACACACACGAAAAAAAGACAAAAGTAGGTTACAATCACAGTGCGCACCAAACAGATGACTGCAGTCCCCGGTGGTTAATCGTTTTCCTCATCTGGTCAGTGAAAAGTGAGATGCTTATGCAGAAGCTATAAGCGATGGCTCGTACGAGCGGGCGATGCGGTGTCCATCGGTGGAAAAAAAAACCCACAACAACAACAACAACAACAAAACCAACAGCATCACCGATACGGAGAAGATGCTCTCGATCTAATGACACAGGGGGGAGACGGTCCGGTGGTGAAACGAGAAGCAGGGGCTGTGATGAGGATGGAGATGACAGATGTCTATGGCATGAAAAAAAAAAAAACAAAAAAAAAAAACAAGTGGACAGGGGGGATGATGCCTTAGTGTGTGTGTGTGTGTGTGCGTGCGTGCGTGCGTGCGTGTGCGTGTGTGTGCCCTCCTCGGGACGCACGATGGATGGATGGATGCGAGCACATGAGGATGAGACACAAGCAGCACAGCGAGAAATTAAATCAGAAAACGTTACCATACTGCTTTAATCCAATTTTTGCAGTGCCATTGCAAGTCTGTGTTCGAGGCCCATCCTCCTCCTCCTCCTCCTCCTCCCTCCTCCCCCTGTGCTCACCGAGGAGGAGCCCCCCTCCTCAAATATCTTTAGCCCTCAGCCCCGTTGTGTGGCTGACTATCCCCTCTCTGGATCCTAATGCTCCATTGTTAATGCCATCGATATCTGCAGCCTCCCCCTCTCTCTCTCCCCTCTCTTATGCTCTGATCTCGCTCGCTCGCTCTCTCTCTCTCTCTCTCTCTCTCTCTCTCCCTCTCCCCCTTTGTGTCATATGCTCCCTCCGCCTCCCTCTGTCTCACCACCTCTCTCTCTCTCTCCCTCCCTCTCCCTCTCTTTTCAGTCCAAACGCAAAGGCTAGCTGTCCTGCCCTATAATGGATGTGGGAGCTAAGGGACAGATGATGGAGGGAGATGGGCGGGGGGATGGTGAGAGCTTAGCGCAGGCGTGCAGGTGCCTCTGTGCTGCTGAGGCCAGAGGAGAGGCTCAGGGAGGGAGGAAGGGAGGGAGGGAACACAGCAGGGCCTGTGTGTGTGTGTGGCAGGGCCTTTGCTCTCCTCCCCCCCCATCCTCAATACAAACACATACACCCAGTGTGCTGCTGTTGTGGGGCTGCAGTGATGTGGTGCCAAAGTACACAGTGTGTCTGTCTGAGCAGTGACTCACTCTCTGAATTTACCTTCCTCACAAAAGGGAAGAAACAAGTGAGGTGTTTGAGCCATTCACGGCGGCTTCAGATCTCCCTCTGCGCTGTCTTTGTGGAGGGACGTCCGCTAAACTCCAGATGTGAGCGAGCTGTCATCAGCATCATGGAGGCAAACCTGAAGGAAATGTCAAAAAAGGAACAAAAGAAACAAAAAAAGCCCTCATCCACAGACAGGACGTGGCATAAAAGGGACCCACTTCAAGGCACTGACGTTTTACTGAGGTAACAGTGGTGGTACAACAGTGTAAAAATACTCTTTATGAAGTAACATTTCTACTTAAAGTATAAGTTCACCCAAAAAATGAAAATTCAGTCATTATCTACTGACGGCCTTGGCCGATGGGAAGACCACAAAACGTTTCTGGATCCTCACAGCAAAACAGCAAGTGAAGTAGCAGCGGACTTGTTTAAACAATCGCACAAACGTAAAATGGCCCCAGACGGCTCGTCCGCCATAATCCAAATCTCAGAAAGCCTCTGAGATCCCAAATTGAGTCCCCATCTACTTAAGTTGTTTAGGAGACTTGAGAGTGCTTGGGAGAATGTACTTGGTTATATTCCAGCCCTGCCCGGGGCACCAGACTAAATACAACATAAATAGACCCATGAAAGGCTGAATATTTCCTCATATGTTAGCTCATATCAATTAATGCCGTAAAGTTGTTATCCACCCATCTGATTACCTGGACTTTGATTATCATATGACCATGGATGAGAACACATTTTCCTCTTTTAATTCCTCAAAATATTTCTGTAGGGGGCACCAGAGACACTCCAATAATCATAAGTAATTTAAAAAAGAATGTTACACAAAACCACACCTGGGTGTTTCCCAGTAAACACACACTTAAGAACCAGTGGTGCAGAGGTGGCCCCGACCCACATAATGCATACCAGCGGTGAAGAAACTATTCAGATCTTGACTTGGGTAAATACAGTCACACCACCAGGTAAAAATGTTCTTTCACGAATAAAAGCCCCACATCACAAACATTGCCTTCACAGATACTTGCACTGATGCAGTCGGTTGAGATTAAGTTAATTTTACTTTTATATTGGTCCAATCTATATGTGCCATTATCTGTTGACTGACATTGTTTTGTATCTAAAATTACTATCTGCCGAGTAGCTCCCACCTGGCTGTCAAGTCAGTGTCGTGGAGTGAACATTTAGTTATAGCCCCTTGAACTTTAGTGAAGGAGAAGTGTAGAAGTATAAAGTACAAGCTCTTCAGAAATACAGTACTTAAATTGCTGATTTAGTGGCAGCCAGCATCTACTTTGTGGATTAAAGTGTGAATTAGTTATTTTTAATCGCTAAGTGTTGTGACCTAAAGCACAAATTACATTTACATACATTTACATAAGTCTATGTAGTTTTGAAGCACATTTTATACAGCTTTATCCTTTTACTTCACTATATCTACTTGGTACAGCTATGATTATAATAATAAAACTACTTTTCAGAATAATATTTAAGAAAACATAAAGAACTTAAAATCTGATGCCTTTTAAAGATGAAATGAGCAAAGAAAATAGTTAAAATTTGCTCCACTTTGAACAGTTACCGCATTAAAATGGTATTCTCGCGTTAATTAATCAATAATAATAAAAATACAATATTGTAAAATATAATAACCAGTGTTGTAAAAGTACCTAAAAGTGATTCTTAGATATCATGTTAAAATATTACTTGCAGGTGGCAAAAGTCTCACACACACAAATAGTACTTGTTCCAGGACTTCTGGAAATGAATCAAACTTAATTGCAAAATTACAAGTGAAAGTAAATCATACATATACTGACATGGGTCAACAGAGTACCAGATCTGATGCATATTTCTGATTATTGCCATCATTATCTTAATCTGATTGCTGATAAAAAAAATAAGTTAATTAAAAAATGCAATGCTGTGGCTCTGATAACGAGCAACGAGTAACTAAAGCTATCAAATGAATATAGTGTATAAAAAGTATAATATTTACTGTCAAAATGCAGTGAATCAGAATCAGAATTCCTTTATTTGTACCACAAACGGGAACATTTCTGTGTCACATCAGCCAAAGGACAGTTCAATTTAACAAAAAGCAATAATAATATTAAAAAATAGACACCAAATAAAAAGGTAAGAAATGGACTTGTATAATATGTATAATATGTGTAATTATAAACAGTGTATTGTTATTAATAAATAATAAATATGGGTATGAAAATTGCCCAGTAAGTGCAAACCAAAATGAGAAATGGGTTTTGTGTAGTTTTTAATTGCACAGTGCACAAGTGAGGTCTACTGGGAGCAGTGCTAGTTGTAGAGTTTGTTTTCTTATAGGCTTCTTATAGGCATCACACACACACACACACACACACACACGCACACACGCGCGCGCGCGCGCACACACACACACCACAATAAAGCAAAACATCCACAAAAACTTAATTTAAACATTTTATTGGAATTTGGAATTCTCATAATAATTAAACAAAAACTAACACAAGGAAAAGTAACAATAAATAAAGGATAGATTATTCTCATTTGTAGCTTTAACATAAAACAATATGTGGGTCCTGTGCACAAGCATCTATCAACAGAAGTGCATTCGTTGTTCGGGATAATGCTGTTATTTGCTTAGATTCGTGTTTACAATGGAACACATTTCTAAGCTGTCAGTTCAGCATCACGGTGACCTTGTCTTGACACCCACTCAGATTACCCATAGCAGCAGGGTTTGCCAACATGGCCTAATAAGTGTCATGATACAAACATGCGGTTTGTTTTTGAGGCAGATAATAACATATTGTCTGTTAGAATTGCACCATGTGTCCAAATAGAAAAGAAAAATGCTTAGCTTACTCAATACTACATGTGTTTCTTAGAACATTTTCTTCTGAATGTCCTTAACGGAGCTTCAAATACCGAAATAAGTGACCTGAAGGCACTTAAACGTAATTAAACTTAATAACACCACCTATCAGATGCATGTGCAATACTGCAATATTTTAATGATTATGCTATTAACAGTGCTGTATTAAACTGTGTAGATAAATCTCTGATATATATCTAACTATATGTGTTTTTAAGAAATGGTACACCACTCTTAACCTACAGTATCTGGTGCTGTACACATGTCAGAGTCTGGGCAGTTGGCACTTCAGGAGATCTGCTTTGCAAATTGATAGCCTCACAGAAGATGGAAAGAAGAAAAAGAGGACATGATGGCACTTCTGTCATTAAATAGCTAAGCAAAGCAACAGCATGTACAGGATATCGAGAACTCTTCAAGTATGTTCCTCTGAGTACATGGTAAAAACAATACGACTGTACATCTGGATATATATAATAAATGTCTGTAAAAAATCCTCCTAGCCCTCATGATACACATAAAGAAATAACATCGTAAAAAAAAAATAATGGGTTTGAACAAAGGCAAACGGCTTCATCCCATAGCATTCTCATTCATTCTGCAGTGTCGTCACAGGCCACTCCTTGATTTCATTCAGAGACAGAATCATTTTACCAACATGACGTCTGTTTCAAGTGTATACAGTAATGCTTTTATCGGTCCTATCTCTGAGTTTCTACGCTTTCAGCGCTGTGGAATGTACAGTAGGAAATGTCAGTCAACACTTTGGCATCCCCATGATCCAAATGAGTATAAATCCACTGATTTAAGAGATTACCGTTAATCTCCACCGCTCAAATGTCTCCTTCTTACCAGTGGGAAAATCACCAAACCCCCCTCAGAGTGAATACAGTACCCTAATTAACCCGATATGAGAGATGTGTGGTTGAGGTCCCTTCTGTTGTCAGATGAATTGCCCCCTTATGAGTGACTGTGCAGAGTCTGTGCAGAGCATAGTATTCCTGAGTGTAGTACTGCTTATGTGGTTCTTTTGGGATTTTGGCACCTTTGCAGTAAACCGCACCGGAAATCACTCGCCAGATTTGCGCGGCATTCCGACAACTCTTCTTTTGGCCTGATAGAAATCTGTTGGGATACAGAACAGGAAGCTTAGCTTATGCAAATCCACACCACATCACATTTCCACTCATTCGCACTTTGAATATCTGAATGTGTACCTGTAATGTTTGTCTGTTTCCTCTTCAGCCCTTGGTTCTCTCGCTTCTCCGGTGTTTTCTCCAGCTTCTCCAGGCGCCGTGCTTTTCTCTCTGGTGAACACGGGATGTTCTCCTTGTCGTTCCGTGGCTGCACCCTTCCTCTCTTGGGTGTAACAGCTGCCTCGGCCACCCTTTGACCCTCGGCCTGTCCCAGACCAAGCTTACATGGTCTGTAGAGCAGCGGCACCTCGGCTCCGGGGATGCCCTCCCACTGGAAGTCGCTGCTCTCCAGAGGCTTGTCCGACATGAAGTCGAAGCCCCAGCGATTCGACGCCTCCTCAAGGTCTTTCCTCAGGGCAGCTCTGTACTCCTCCTGCAGCTGCTCTCGGTCGACTGGGCCGAAGAGGTTTCGTCGAGTGGGCCCGCTCCCCAGGGTACTCAGGATCCGCTTGTGGGTAGACATAATTCTGCACTGAAGGAAACAGAAACATCCACCGGTTAGTTGGAAAGGTGCTGCTGGACATCTACAATGACCAGCTGAGAGAGTGACAGTTGCACCCAGGAGGACTCGATTCATCTGCTAAAACAATGAATCGATTATTAGAAAGGTTGCAGATTAATTTTCTGTTGAAAACCAAAAAACATCTATAGAAAGATAAATGAAGCAAACGAAACAAAAGGCAGCAGAAATTAAGAACAAAATCGACCTAACCTATGCCAACAATCCACCTTAAATTCAACAAGAAAAAGGTCATCTTTCCATTTCAAAAGTAGAAATCAGGCTTACCATGGCTCCAATCAGGTTAACTATCCTCACCAAAGACTTACAGAGCATATCAGACTGGTGTTACTGGTGAGCTCTTTATAAGACCGAGGCCAGGCAGCCTGTGACTCACTAGGCCCTCCTCTGTTAATCGCTGGTACATGCCTGGACATAATCTCAGACAGACATGTGAGGACATATCCTGAGCATGGTCTGTGATGGCTGCAGACACAGAGAGTCACCTCTAGGTGGTGGTGTCAGACCATCTATAGACAGTCAGCTCAACAGAACATACAATGAACCAGCAATTGGTGAGGATCATAGATTTATATTTATGAGCATTATTATTAAATCAATGTTCTCCATATCAATATATTTGAACAAAATATTCCCAGTACGAGGGCTAAATGGTTGTGGCACTTAACTGTGAGAGCTACAGGAAGAAATCAGCTGTGTCCCTGGAGAATAATAAGTCATTATAGTCTTCCGGGAAGGGCCGGGCAGGGTTCCTATTTTACACAATGATAA
>OMLP01015238.1:32125-42283 GCA_900302685.1 Spondyliosoma cantharus | reverse complement strand
AAAGAGGAGCCCGCCCAGCCCACCCCCCCTAATTATCCAGCTAAAGCACATTAGATGGGCTGAGGTCACTGAGAATAATAATAATTTGAGAGACACTAATGAAGTTTACTGTCACTGATTAAATTGATTATAGTTCAATTCAGCACAGAGACTGTTCCGGTTCAATAGAAACAAATCTGCCAATAAACAGATAAATCAGATCAAACCCTAACTCCTCAAAATGACCCCTGCTGCCAAATTGTTTCATAAAAATATATAAATAGATAGAAGTCATGTAAAACATGTTCTGCTGCTTCGTCCGACCTGGCAGCAGCTACTTGACACAGCAGAGCCAAGCAGAACAAGTCTGAGGTTTGATGTCATGTGGCATTTTTCCAGGAACTACTGTTCACTCATGTTTCACACAGCCGAGAAACGAAAATATACAACTTTCTGACTCACCAGAAAACACCTAGATTTCCAAAGACAATACAGAAACTGTAACTAGGTAAAACCGAAAGTTAACTTTCAGGAAAAGCTAAACTACTCTACAGTCTACAGTTATTTTTATATAAAAGATTGGTTTTGAGGAGTTGTGGCACTGATTGACATCCAGCAACAACAACAACAAAAAAAACAAAAAACAGCTTTTTATTTGAGATGTTAGAAAAAAGCATCTTTTAACACACTGTACAGTCAGAGCTCTACAATTGAATAAAACAGATGAGGGATTTCCTAAAAACATTTAGTAAATAGTATACTACACTTTTCCTTCATTAATCCCACTATTTCACTTGCTAAAAGATGTCAAAGAATAATAACAAAAAAAAAAAAAGATCAGTAATCTGAATTTTCAGTGACCTTTCCCCACCCACTGTTACGTAACAGTGGACCTGTGTGTGCTGATGTCAGGTGGGTTGTTTCATCTAGAGAGATTTGACCAAACTTTATATTAAAAAAATAATTAAACATTTAAAAAAATTCTACTAAATCCTTTTCTAAAAGGGGAAAGAGGGATGGAATTTTTGGGGGGAGCCCTCATGTGACAGAACAGTGTACCCCTCCAAACTTCTTTCCCCCTTTCCTGCACACGGGATACGACGTCACGGGGAGAGGGGCGGGCAGGAGGAGTGATTCAAGACTGTGGCGGGAGCGCGAGTCTCAGACACCGGCTCCCCCAGCTCACTGACCCTGCCCAGTTTACTACACGGCTCCACGTGAGGCTGGAGCTCGTGTCAGGCAGTCAGACTGGGCTGTCGCTGGAGTGTTGACCTGCCTCTACATCTCCATACACAGCCGTGTCAAAATAATTCTCACATGCCTGTGTGACATTTGAGGTTGTTCCCCCCCTATCTAGTCGAGGGTTAAAACGAACATAAAACTGAAGCTCTGTTGAAGCTGTTGAACGTCTTAACATACATATATTGGTCTGAACATTTAAAAAAAAAAATACACTATTTATTAAGTCTTACAGCCCAAAATGACAGAAGAACTACAGAGACGTTTCTACAGTTGCTTACAAACCAATAAAACACAGAAATAACCAAATACAATGCTTTAGAAAAACATGTCAATCAGTGATCAGTGTACTCACATTATCAGTCCTCTGCAGCCAAGGTAAAAAAAAAATTAAAATCTTCTTAATTCAAACTTGATGAATGAAGCTGCTGTTTATCTTCTGTGGTTGTGTCCCTACAGCTGTATTGTGTCTGGCGTTATCTATTAACCGACCCTCTCCACTCCTCAAAATCAAAAACCAGCCTCAGCGACAGAACTGCGTTCACTTCTTGATAATTCCTCCAAGTATTCTCACAGAGCGACCTGCGCTAAACTTTTATGAACTCCGGTGGGTGGGGAGCCTCCCGTCCCGTGCAGAGGCGGGCCTTGGGGCTCTCACACGTGGAAATCGTCCGGTAAACACATGAGCACACGTGAAGGTTTGGCTCGGCCCCGCACTGAATTCTGTCGGGAAGGAAATTCCAGCTGATGATGGACTACCCCTTGCCGCAGACCTCACTGCGCATGAGCGAGAGGGCGGCCGAGCACGAGCAGGGTCCCGGATGTAGGCAACAAGGCAGCAGCAGGGATGGTAGAAATGTTATTGCTTCATTTAAAGTAGAATTAGACATATTATTTATTACTATTTATTATTATTTTAGCAAAATGTTACATTTGCTTGAAAGATTGCCCTCCTGTCAACACTTCTAAAGTTGCAGGTTTTAAATAATATTTGACTTCCATTGAAACATTTAGATCTAAAAAATAACAAAAATTGGCAAAAACAATTTGACTATTCAGATATTTCCAATTTAAATTAGCAGACCTCTAAATTGTGTTTTGTTCTGTTTGTTGATGTTTGGTCATGCTGAGAGTGGATTATCCCCAGAAAAACTAATCTCTGTGGCAAATACAAGTTTGTGATACTTACACATTTTGTTCAGCAAAATAATCTTAATAGATGAACTCCATTTATGTGATTTTCTAAGCATAAAATAAATTGATAGAAGAAAGAAGCTAATGTTATGTTATAAACAGACTACATTACAGTCACATGACTTAAACGTCACCACCACTAAGTGATTTAACACATAATTACTATACACATTCTCTATAAAGCCTACATAGTGCACCTTCAAATAACAAGTTGCATTGGCGATTTTGATTATAACATCTAAATCAGGACAGCCCAAATTGGGGCCCGCCATAAGATTAGGGTTGGCTGCCAGATGTTTCTAGCAGAAACTAAATAAATAAAAATGTAAAAAAATCAACTACAAAATATAAACTCATATAAATGTAGTCGAGTAAAAAGCCATATATAACTGAAAATGATACTTGCAAGCAGCTAATGAAGTGTCCATCCACTCTTGATAATGTTTTCATAAAGATTTTTCTCAAAAGCATTTATTACATTTTCTTATCTGTTAAGAATTTATCGAGGCTGTAGTATGGCTGGTACACACATAGATAAATAATAAAGTTCTTACAAGGAATGACGATAATGTGTCAGATTCTGGACCGTCGACTGAAATGCTTGAATACTTCAGACGAAGCTGCAGTTTTATCAGTTATCTGTTATCAACTCCATTGTAACCCAACTCTCTGGGCTTGTGACTCAGTCTCTTAAAATGCCTTTTACAGGTTTGTCACATATTGTACCCAGAACTCTGTTCCACCCAGTCTCCTTGTTGTTGAATTCAAGTTTGTTTATCAGGTTGGCCAAAAGGACAACTCCTCATACTTCCTAATTACATCAAGCTGCCCTTCAGTCTCGTTCCCAGCACGTGAACAACAAGAGCCCTAACTGTAGGATGCAGCCTATAAAGGCCCAACTGATCTGACACCACAGTGAGCCCTTTGTGTAGTGAGAGACTGACTAGACAACAGAAAACACATTCAGACTTGGAAGCCGTTCACAAATTTACATTACAACCATATTCATTTGTGATATGTACTGAAGTTAATGAAGTATAAACTATATGGAAGATACAATGAGCGTATGTTGTTTGTTACAGAGCAGCAGCTGTGTGACTACAGAAAAAAGGCTCTACAGCTGAGTGGGCACTTTATTATCTCTCAGCTCTCAGGCAGCTGCACAGTGCAGAGGGACTGCGTGCTCCATCAAATTATCTTATTCAATATGTGCTCCATCATGTTCAGGCCTTTGTTTTGCACCCACTGCCAAATGAGGTGCACAGAGACTATGTACATCCATAGTTAGCTATTCACTGAATCACACAAGTTCCTCAACTTTATTACCTGCCACTTTAGTTTTTTAAGAATCAAGGGTCAGGTGGGGAACCTACACAAACTTTACACACTGTGAATCTGTGTAAATTAGCAGAGTCAATATAAATCATTTAAGGTGCACTTTGCAACACCTGGTCAACAAAGTAACCGCTAACTGTTGCTAACCCTAACTGCTGTTAGCAAGTTAGCTTAGTGAGCATTGCAGCTAGCAGTCCGATAGAATTAAAGGCACATTTTGTATTGTACAGTATCAATGTTAGCAGAACAGCTGGGTTTTATGGAAAAGTGTTGATTATCTGGGATACAAGTTGACACGTGAGCAAGTTAATAATGAGTGTACAAAGTGGTATTAAAATGACAGGGGCTAGCTGAGGCTATCTGGTTAGCATGCTAACCTCAGAAGAAACCTCTGCAACACAATACACTGTAAAGATCTTTAAATTTTGCATCTTTAATTTGTTTTTAAAAATCCCAGGAGCAAATGGACCGTTAAGATTGTGGTGTTTTTATGTGGGGTGGCAACAATGAGGGCTTGTACTATTCACTGCCTGTGGGAAGAAATTGTTCTTCAGTCTGTTTGTCTTAGATCTGATAGATCTGTCTTTCCAGAGAGCATACATACATACATACATACAAACACACGATTCCAGGCAACATTATGTAGTAGGATGCCTAGTGTTGCTGACGTTTGAATGGGCATGCGACTGGAATGTACATGTATATGTCTGTTACAATCTTTTACAATAGCTTTTTACTTCTAGAGCAGGGGTTCCCAAACTTTTCCAAACCAAGGCCGCCCAAACAGAATTAGCTTCTGGCTGGGGACCTCCAAGCCCAAAGACAATGCTACAAAATATGTAAAGAAACATTAACTTTTATTAACTAACCTTTCCATTTTGCACTAGCTAGCTACACGCTAGCTTGAGGAGCGGGGCATCTTGATAACAACCGCCAGGTCTACACAGATTATGATGTCGTCATGCCGTCAATCCGCCTATTACGGCAGTTTAAGTGTTGTAGGTTCAGGACAAATGGTTATTATTTTATTTTAATATTTATTATGTTTTTGTATTTTTTTAGCATTTTTTTTCTTACCTTCCTTTCAATTTTCTGTTCTCTGTTCTAGAGATTTAATTGTTCATCTTCCTGAATAAAACATGTTAACATCATAAACTTTTGTTTGACACAGTGCTTAAAGTAACAACCTTGAAGACCTTAATTTAAATTAATAACTGTTAAGTCGCCGAATGAGGTAACACAATGATGATTGAGCCTACGGTCCCGGCGAAAGCCCTTGCATTTGCTGTAATACCAAAGATGTAAACTGGGTGTTGGCGGCGACTTTCCTAGATAATATCACAAGCGGTGTACAGTTAGTGACGCGTTTACTCAGCAGTTGTTGGTCATCCAGAGAGAGTAGGTGGTTTGCATCATAATGATCGGAAAAATTTAGCCTAATGCTAGACGACGAAATTTGCGCTACACCGCTATTTGCAATGGGCCCCATTGCCAGGAAGTAAAAGCCGAAGCCAGAAAACACATTTTTCGCCAGATGTATATCTGGTATCTACTGTAATTCTTCTATATACATCTATGATTTACAGTAATTATGCCAAAACAAAAAGACAGGCTATTCATTTCTAAATTATCAGCATATTTGATTTCTGATAGCTATTCGGCTGACTTAGATAAATTAACTATTTTTGTCAGCACGTCTAAAATTAACTCAAACCTTCCCTGCGTGTTTCTCAGACTAGTCATTACTCACGTACTGTACTTCGTGGGCGACACGGTCACGGCTGTGTTACATAAAAGTGGGTGGAGTGGAATTTAACTCGCTGCTTTCTGAGTGGATTGCCGCGAGTTCCTGGAGTGCGAGAGAGAGCCCGCCGTCTCCGTGGATACCGTGAGTCATCGCTCCCTGTGATGTCACGGGGCTTTGAGCAACACGTGGAAAAGCGCGCGGAGATTTGAGCAAACTGTGGCTCCGTGTTGTGCCGGTTCACGTGGACTGGATGCGTGAACAGAGCCGTGGGCCTGACAGGGGTGTAACCAAGGGAGACAATTGGACAGTGGGAGCGCGGTGGTGGTGGGGCTTTGCGAGATGTGTGTGGGAACTGGGACTAACCCACAGCTGTACATGTTAGAGGACATAATGAACTATTAAACATTTTATTAAGCCTCACCAGACGACCTTTATTACAATTAATTACTCTTAATGACATGTTTTATGTGGATGCCTCACTCTTCTTACCACTGAAAATAATCCAGGACTCTCACCAGGAACATGTTAATGAGCTGCACACCACACACATACACTGGTCTATCTGTATGTATGATTTTATGTATGGGTGGTTTTATCAGCATTATAAGGACACCATTATTTGGATTTCTGATCGCCTATCTATGCTGGTAAATTGGTTAAACTTTAAATCGATAGGGTTACATAACGGCCTGCTATCACACTGTGTACACAGAAAAGGAGGGAAAGTTGCAGAGACAGGCAGGGAAATTAACTCTGCCAGTTACTTTTCTTTACCTCCTTGACTGTTTTAGTGTTTAATCCATTGATTGGACCTGCCACACTCAAAATCAAATCACACACACACACACACACACACACACACAGTACAGTCTGCTCTGAAGCTGAAGCTGTCTGATGTAAATACCTTCCTTCAGTTCTGGATATATTAAAAGGTGGATTTGAAAGTTTCAATCAAAACCATGTTTATATTATTAAATTTACACACACGGAACATGCTGTATAATGTATACTGGGGGTGAATCACCAAGACATGCACAATTAATTAGAAATACGCCACACTTTGTTTCTGATTCTGCTGATAATGAGTAACTGAAGTTAGCACATGAGGGTAGTGGGTAAAAAGATTTGCCTCCAGAAAATGTAGTGGAGTGCAATTATAAAGTGGCAGATAATGGAAATTCTAGTACCTCAAAATTGTACTCTGTTACATTCCATCAATGCTATTTGGCTCTGATGCAGCATTCAATCTGTAAAGTATCTGGTAACTTAAGTCATTGAATAAATATCATGGAGTAGAAAGTACAATATTTGGGGAGTGGAAGTATTTAGTACAAAATGGAAATACTCCAGTAGAGTGATTATTACAATACATCACCTTATAATTTATGAATTAGATCAATTTAATTCAACTATACAGAACCTCAACAACACCAAGTGGTGTAGGCTGGACCAGATAAAGGAACTTCATTTAAGTAAAATTAAAGAAATGTCAACAATAGAAAACTGCAACTAAAAAGGAAAAGTATAAAGTGACTAAGCTACATGATCAGACTGTGACCTGGATCATGCCCATTGATGCTGTAGGAGCGACCTCTTGTGGAAAAGAAGCTGAATGACTTGGTAACGGCACACTGGCTTTACTTCAGAAATAGCAAGAGAACAAGAAAACATGTCCTTTTTTATCAACTGTATTTTAATTGAGACCATTTCACATCGTATCAAACAAATGAAAAATAATGGAAAACTTCATAGACAAAAATTTAACTCGTGTTCATCACACCTTTTAAATAAATGCCACAGCTTTGCATTTTGAAAGAGGTGAGGGGTGCGTTTATTACAAACATCCAACCATTAACAGATGGAACCCTTCAGTATGAAGTAAGAAAGAAGCACGTTGAAAATAGGTTGGCTTTACAGACAATCAAAAAGAGAAACTTTCTTACAAATCATCCCAACCCTTAAAAAAACAAAACAAATGCTGGCGTTTACACAATGAAAATAAGGAACAACTCACACTAAGTCAAACTACACAGTACATTCATTGACAAAAACCAAAGCTCTTAAGAGATTAACTGGTGAACTGGAATGCTGGGCGGCACAACTGTCTCAGGACTGACAAGATGGACGTGACTGAGGCAAGGCATTACACCTGTACACACCCACTCAATGTATTTGAAAATTACCATAACAAGGGGGAGGGACACTAAAATGTATGATTGTTTAAAAATTCCAACACAAAAATGACCATGTTGGCCATGTTGAAGTCCATCATATGAAACGGTCATACAACCGTTCATCTTCAGCTCCCTTTACACCTGACAGACCTCTGTCTACTTTCTGTCAGTGGAACGGGAGCGGCTGTGGGGAAGGAAACAAACAATCGAAAGTTAAAGCGAGCAGGAATTATTGACCACGCTGCCACTGCAACATTCTCAGCACCACACCAACAAGAACTAGGCTAAGGATGCCTCAATCTACATGTTGCTTAGCCATATCGAAGTATTATTCTCAGTGGTGTAGTTTCAGATTAGACTGTCAAATATCTGTTATGACACAAGATTGAAATTATTTTGAAATTGCTCAGAAAATATGAGTACCTCCTTGATCGTGAGAAGGACCTCGATGGTTTATGGTTCCTGTCCCGGGAGAGGGACCTCTCCCTCCTCCTGTCTCTGGAGAAAGACCTGCAAAAGCCAAACAATCCCATTATGTAAACAAATAGTAAAAGGCTGTTAATGATCTCTATGGTTGGGCTTACGGTTGAATTTGACATCAGACCCAGCAGGGATGAATACACAGATTTGTTAAGTGCCAATGGTAATCTCGCTCTAATTTAACCTTTTACTTTATATCCTAAAAGAACAAAGCACAATCATTCTAGAAATGTTTCAAAGTTCCTCATTTATAGCTGGCACAAACAATTGTTTTTGATGGTATAAATTAGGAGGATCACTGGCAGCATATAATACCAGCTGTAGCCATTCAAATTAATAACCTAACAGTGACAACACCCTGCAGCCATGAGAACAGCGTGCTTTTGTACTTTAAGAGGGCCGACTCTTCTCCAAAAAAAATTAGCTAATTGCGGCATGTGAAACGCTGACGATTCTCCTAATTACACTCTTCATGCATCGCAAATACATTATGAGCCCATCAACTTAATGGTTTTGAATCCGTATACATGTGCAGACATCAGTATTTGACAACCATTAACAGCTAATTCCAGTACCAAATCAACACTTCATACCTCATTCATTCTGCTAATCTAATATTTGGTTGTGAACATCAACTAGACTACCTTAATTAATATTTCAATCTAGTGGAAACCACTTACTAACTGGAACCTCTGGCTTCTTTGCCGACAAGATGTGGCTAGAGATCTTTACTGAATGTTTGATTTTCAGTTATTCTGAACTTTAGTTACTTGCAAATTATGAAAGCTTAAACTAATTAGGTTGGACTAGGGAGTCAAGAGTTTCTTAATGAAATCATAACATTATTTGCAAGATCTATTCTTATTTAATTAGACAAGTTGACAATATATCTTCACGAATAGCTTGATATTTTAAATGCAATGCACAAACAGAAACAACAAAAAACCTTCCTCTTTTCCGGAAAGGCTCAATTGTTTGGGTCACTGCATACATGACACTCAGAAAGCTGACATACCTGCTTCGGCTGCGACTGAAGCTCCTCCTGCGTGGGGATCTGTGCAGGGAAAATACAAAAGTGTTAAGAACAAACACAGATGCGCCGATCTGCCGTAGAGATGCAAACTATTCTGATCCTTTTCTTACATGGGCCTCCTTCAACTCAGCCCTGTGTCTATCACAGTAACTATAAAAATGGAATAAAAGAATTGGGGTGTTTTTCCTGGAACAAGAATTATGCAAATCACAAAATATAACTTACTGGCAATGGACCAAGTGCATAAAGATAATAGGTGCGTGGTAATTCTCTCACCTATTCCACAGTGCCATGGGCATCTTTAACAAATTAAAAACTGGATTATAATTTAGTGTAAGATAGTTCTATACGATTAATAGCAGTATTTTCATGGTATCTGAGCCCCAAATAGTTAAATAAAACAAAAAACAAAAGGAAGCCATCAAGCGGCATTTGCCCCTATCAGAGGACTTAATGCAGCACTGTGGACTGGCCATAGTGGGAAAATCAAATGACACACACAGGCCACCATCTGTATAAAACTGGTCCACCACACAAAAGGGAGAACATAAGGTATTGGAGGCTAGAAACAAAAAACTACATACTGGTCACTTTGAATAAGTTTTGTGGGGTGACCAGGCTAAGATCTTCTAAAACCAACCATACAGCACAAAAAAAGGAAAAAACAAAACCAAAAAAACCTTTTGATTTTTATTGGGGGGTTGAGAAGAGTTTTGATTTGTGTGACTTCATAATTCTGCTCAGAGCCCCAAGACATACCAGATGAATGTCTATAATGGAAATCTCTGGAAATGTGAAGTTCCAGATTGATTCAAATAATTATTATTATTATTTTTTTTTTTTTAAGAACAACCCTTTTCAAACCAGCTGTCTCACTTTCTTCACTTTCAAAACTGTATCAGCAGTGTACTGAATGAAGCAGGAAAACTTACTAGTCTTTTTGGTTTTCAACAAGCTAGATATGACGAAAGGGAGGC
>OMLP01015238.1:0-32105 GCA_900302685.1 Spondyliosoma cantharus | reverse complement strand
GTCGGCCGGGTAGGTAGAATTGGCTGAATAGGACTGGCCAGATGCTGCAAGGTGATTAGGTGGCAGGCAGATGGGGGCTGGCTGTAGCTTTTTTCCTGCTTTAATTGGTTAGCCGAAGGCTGCTGTTGGTAGGTTGTAGACATTTGGGAACGTAATACGCCGATTGGTCGGGAATGTGACGTGGGCTGCTGCCGTTTGGGTTAAGGCTGAAGGAGGAGGAGGTTGAGAACGGCATGCTGAGGAACCAATGGGTTGGTGCAACCTGACGACTGGCCATGCCTGGGTCATGTGACAGCACCAGCCAAGCTGATTGGGGCACGATGGTCAGCAGTCACATGATGCTGAAAGAGGACTAGTTGATTGACTCAGAGGGTGGTGAGAAGAGGCATGGTGGTGGCTCTGCAACGGGTTTCATTCTTATTAATATAGATGAAAAATAAAATGCATCCTCAAACAAAAGAAAAATGCATCACATTTGGCACTTTCATCCCTCCAATATTTTAAACAGGTTATACTTTTTGCGATACAGGACCTACCAAATATTTCAAAGACCTATTTTGCCACTTAACAGCAGTTAAAATGTAGATAATGTGTAAAAGTTCACAAAAATCTACACTTCAAAAGAAGGATTGGTCACTGAAGAAGTAGTCCTTCAGGCAAGAATTTAAGATGCATTTTGCAATGGAAAGGCTTCACTACTTAACCTAGTATAATGTCCTATTCCAAATCAACTTTCATAGTTAATTATGAATGTTTATCTGCTTGGTTCCCGACATAAAATGGTCAATAATATCAATGAAGATGAAATTGCAAGCCTTAGACATTGCAACAATCACAAATGTATAATCAGTTGAAAAGATAAAACATTAGAAATGCCTAGTCTGGAGAAACATAAGCAATTATCAGGAAATACACTGTGGGAAGTTGGAATTTTTAAGTCAAATTAATGGATTTATGTGCAAGATATGTCAAATTTTGTCTCTGCTGGTTACTGTCAAACAAAAACAAGGGTCACCTTCGCCTGGCTGGTGGGCTACGACGCCTGTAGTCATCTCGGTCTCTGGGGCGCCTGCCCCACGAAGGGGGAGCACCACGAGTGCGACTGCGCTTCTCACCGTTGGACAGCTCCACTCGCACCCGGCAACCACACAATGTCCTGTAAAACAAGCATACATTGTTACACATTGTATCTGTGGCAAGCTTAATCATGTTTGTCAAATCTCATTGATGTACAATGCTGCCTACCTTCCGTCAAGCTCACGCACTGCATCAGTTGCATCTCTGGGATCTTCGAATTCTACAAAGGCAAAACCTGGAGGGTTCCTGGCAACCCAGACACTGCGAAGAGGACCATAGTATCCAAAAGACCTCTCTAACTCTGTCTTGTTTCCATTGTTGCCAAGATTACCGACATAGACTTTGCAGTCCAGAGGACAGTCACGATGCATGGCTGAATCTGAAAAACAATGAAAAAGAAAGGAAATTGGTTATTGGTGCAGCATAATCCTATGGAAAAACTTACATCAGTAAATTTGAACAAATTAACAGGCCTGTGATAGTATTTAAAGTTAATGCTCTCATTTCCGTTATGCGTTGCGCCAAATGCCTTTCTACAACACATCACCCGGAATAACACCAAATAAATGCATATTTTCTGCAAACGTTATCAACCTTGTGTTGCATGTAAAAAATACTATACAAGAACATCTATAATCACTATCTCATAATAAAGACAAATGTAATGAAGATTGGCCTACTTTTTTTGTCTTTGACTCGAAGCCTAACATGATGCTAACTTTAGCTTAACGAGAAATAGGCCAATTCGTGTTTGCTAAGTTAATACAGTGCCATAAATACATTTTGAATAGTAACTATATGATTAAATACACAGCTAACCATACGTTGTTACCCACATCCCGCCTTCAAAATGTGTTTTCTCACCGTTCGACATCAGATATTGTTCGACGCCCGGAAGCTAAAGGTAGCTAATTGCTAGTTAACGATAGCTAAAATGGCTGTCGCCTTTCCGAGGCCTTGTGATGAGGAGCCGCTTTCAGCTAGCAGACACAGAAATCAAACAATGGATTCTGCCTGCGTTGCGATACCGATTGATCGACCTCAACACGATGCTCCAAAAAAAAAAAAGCTCAGCACGACACAATTAAGAATTGCGTTCAAACTCTACCGTGATTGTTGAATTCACAGCTTAGACTAACAGCGATCCCCCAGGTGGTTTGTTCTCCTCGATCGTCGAAGGAAAATGGCGTGACGGAAAATACGTTCATCGGTAGGGTGACCAGCTTCCTGCTCCGCGGAGGGCGGGGTTACGTAGTTAGTTTTAGTTTTCACCACATCTATCTATTCAATGTAAGTGTCTTTTGAATGGCATTATTATTTTAAACACTTCGATGAATTTGTGAATGATTTAGGCGTTTAAGGAGAAATTACATTAACGAACGCACTATTTTAACATGGGCGGGTAAAGGTGCAATACCATCTTTGGCCACAACATGGGAGTCAATATGGTTCTGGCGCTGTTTCGACATTTTTTTAGCTAAGGATTCTCAGGAGTCGATTTTTTTTCCTCCAGTAAACCTTTATTGAATAAAATGATGTACAGTATACAATCAATGCAATGTACAGTTCACTACATATTACCTGTTAACCCACGTGTCTCGTTTAAAACAAGCAGCAATTGCATTAAATCAGAAAAGCAAGCAGACAAATGAAGAATAAAACAAATAATACAATTAAATCATAAGAATAATAACGACAATTTAACATTCTTGACATAAAACACACAAAAAATAAAATGGATCCACATTAAAAGACAAATTAAAAAGATAGGTTTGATATGATATACTTTTTTTCTTGTATTTTATCCCTGAAATCTGTCCATGCTGGCTTGAATAATAAAGCTATTTACTGCTTTGGCTGCAATTAAACATTAAATAGTACCAATACAGACAAACTAATACAGCTTTTAATAATGCAAATGTGATGCCATTGAAAATGCTGACCCACAAATTAAAAAGGACAAGGGGTTGGTAAACAGTATATCAAGCTTTCAAACACATTCACTTTGGAATGAGATACGTCTTTAAACTTACAGTTTTGCAAAGGACCTTGTGGGTCTTTTAAGAAAAGGATGGAAACACCAATCCTCACTGGAAGAAAGACTTATGAGCATCTTTACCCTGCAATTAAGGCTGAAACATGTAGTGTAGGATGATGACACTGATGATCAAGCCAATTACCTCTTTGGGTTTTAGGCAAATTCAAGACCTTAGATAGATCCACTCCATTGTTCTTTGAAATACAAACATGATACAAAGCCATAATACAATAGTATACTACCAAAATAGATTCCAAGCACAAGCCAAGTTATTTAAAGACAGGCCAAAAAATGTCTCCAAAATACTCATAGTTTACATACAATCTTTGGTTTATTGGTCTGCAATAACAGTATAAGTTTAAACACAGACTGATGACTGACAAAGTATTTTGGCAAATATTTATTTCTATTGTCCACAATAGTTGTCTTTTTACTCTCAAACAAAACATGATTTTCTACCCCAGGCCCTTATGGTTACATAATATTTTATTCCAGACCTTTATATCTTCCTGTTATTTTAAGAATTCTGCTATTAGAAACTCTGGCGTACTGTCTATTCTCACACAGCTGATGCCTTTCAAACTCCTCTTTCAGTTCACAATATAGATCACATGTTGACATACGCTGGAGTTCATAATGCCACTTGTGCAGAAACTGATCTGTTAACCTTTGCTCGACTGCAAATTTCAGCCATTTAATATTGTCACATCTCTAAGACATCCTCATTCATCTAATGGTGCTCTACCTTTCTCTTCACACCTCATTCCCATGAATAATGAGAGGTCACTCTTTAGTGTAAGGCTGAGTGCATCCCAGAGTTGTGGGTGTGCTGGTTGTAACTCAGGATGAAGGATGACCTGTGTGAGCTCTACTCATCCCATCACAACCTGGATTTCACTCCTCGGTTTATCTGGGGCTGTCTAAATAACTCTCACTCTCTTTCCCTTTTGAGTTCTTGAGTTTTATAACTTTGGTCATTCACACAACATTCCTGCAGTACATTTTCTTTCTCAAACAACTCACATGCTTTCTCTCTGATTGGTCACTTCAATTCAGCCATTCTCTATTCCTGCTTATCCTGTTCGTGGTGTTTTGAAACCTTCCCCATAACGCAGTACACTCTTGCAGTCAGGTTTTATGCAGATGGTTGCGCAACACACTCTCCCTTCCTTCTGAAGTCTGCAAAGATGCTTTTGAGGCAAATCGAGGAGGAGAAGATTGTAATCCCACTGGGCAGCCAACATGTGGGAATGCCACTGGGATAATGATAGTGAATAATTTATACAAGAATAATGTTAGAACAATGTGCCATGTAACTGATTGTAACTGGAACAGACCCAGAACTGACACAGGGCAACTTTAGTGGGACATGGCAGTGCCAGAGATGTGTCATACGTATTATGTGAAATATTCTTGGCAAATGCGAAAAGTGAAAATGTACTTCCTCCGCCACACTGTGTCGTGACAAGACACTCATGAGTGACTGTAGTGCTCGCTCACTATCGTAATCAAAAGCCAGCTGAAGAGAGCATGCGCGCAGAGGATTCAGTTTAATGTTGCGTTTAGAGACACTGGAAACTGCCTGTATCGACTCAGTGCCGCTGTCCTGGTCCGACACATGCACGGATGTTCGCGTTTGTCGAACTACAAAATTATTTTAATCAATTCATTTGGACTTATATCTCTCAAACCTAATATAATAAAATGTCCGCCAGAAACAGAAGAAATGGAGGACATGGTGCTACAGTGGATATTACCTACCTACTGTCCCTGAACGCAGCTGTGTAAACCGCCGCCCCCTCAGTCTGTTAGTTGCCGCCCACTAAGTTACTCAGCCAGGTGACAGCTGAGCCAGCAGGGACCAACACGGCTGCACGGAACGCACCATAACAGACCAACTTAACGATATCCGTCAGCGCTAAATCATAGTGAAACACGCAGATAGTCAACCAGTAGTTATATTTACTTTCGCGCTCTACATGTCCTTGATTTGAAAAGCCTCTCTTCCACTCGTCGTTGCGGAGCAGCCTGCTAGCAGCGCGAGGAGAGGATATCACTAACGTTAGCGTGTGACGTCCCCACCAGCACAGAGGGCTCAACGGCTGCTGCATTTCCGAGCAGGTAACGTTAGACAGCCAACCGACAACATGTCAGAGCCGTCCGGAGAGGCGAAGCTGGAGGTGAAACAGGCGAGCAAAGAGGTGAAAGAGAGCGAGAACGTAGCGGAAAAATACTCAGCCATGACCGTGAGCAAGAACAGCGAAATGAACATGGGAGAGCTGTCGTCCGCCTTCAGCGCTGTGCCCACTCACAAACCAGTGAAGAAGGTGAGACTCCAGACCAGCTTTGAATAACTGCACACTGCTTTTACTTCTGCCAGTAGCTACTGTAGCTATTCATCCGTGTTTGCTGCTCACCTGGCAGCACGGTGTACCTGTAAATCTGGGTGTACAATATGTTATACTACTGGACACGCACTATACTACTGTGAGTGTATATATCCTCCAGTGCTTTGCTAAATGACGCCACCAACCTATATCTTAACCCCTCAATTTGCAAGGTAAATACATTTTCCTGTCACTTGAACACATCTGAAGGAATTTACAATTAAAAACATATTTCAAAACGATACCTCTATAATAATCCAACAGTCCAATAACAGAGAATATAAATTAATCTGGAATGTCTCCCTCTGTCGTGCAAAATAAAGCCTTAGGTTTCACTGCAGGAGCAGGCAATTTAATCATGTATATGTATCTATATATATTAGTTGTAGACAGATTATCAATCTGGATGATAATCGGGGCGATATTCAGCATTTTACAGATTATCGGCATCTGTGTGGCGTCCAATTGCGGATAAAAGACAATCATTCAGAGATGCACTACTTAGGCTCTGAGAGGAGGTATAAAGTAGCAGAAAATGGAAATATTAGTATCGGTCTAGTACAGCGCTTGAGTAAATTGTAGTTAGTTACATTCCATCACTGGTTATTCTCAACTTTGACAATAATATTTTAATTTTCACTGCAAAAGTATATCAGTTCCAATTATTGGTTATCAGGCTTCTTGATTACTAATAATCGGAATCAGCCCTGAAAATAACATATCGTCGAAACCTATTATAAATATAAAACATTTGCATTACGGGATTTTTAAAGTTTGCTTTTCTTTCTTCCAAATTGTGAAATCGAAGAGACACTTTATGCAGGTTTCAAAAGCTTTTCAAAAGTCACATGCATCATATTACCCTTGTCTACATGTGTAGAATGAATGCGGTATTTGTTTTAAACGTCACAATTGACCTCCTTAAACAAAAAGACCATTTTCATTTCCGTCACAAAGAAATCACTTTCTGCTGCTTGACTTCCTAACCACATCCAACTTAAGGAAACGACAAATAACGTTAACAAAAGAAGGCTGTTAACTGACGCCTTCAAGGAACAAGGAAGAGTTGCACCATAAAATCTAGGAGCTAGAGTGGAAAGTATTTGCACACCTCATTAAAGTTGGTGCTGATACATGTCCACCAGTCAAAGACAAAATGCACACACACAACAACAAAACCACAAACTACATCCTCCAAAATGATCATACAGCCAAGTCAACACCTCCATAGTAGTTTCAACTAAATCGGAACATTGTAAGTTTCAGGAACATTTATTGCAGGACTGTTTTATCAGCCTACAGTAATTGCTCGGTGTACCTAATAAAATGGCAACTGAGTATATAAATAAAGTCAGCCGTGTTCAGGAAACTGCAAAATGCAAAGTCTCAAGACTCTCAGCATGTGATTTATATACATAGACTCATTATAGACTAGTTGTTTCACATCCTTATTCTCTCCTCGGGTGGGACCTAATATAAAAGCAATCATCTGCTTGAAATGTTAAATAGAACAGTTTGTTGGATTTGGATTGAAATCAGTCGTACTCACTGGATAGATGTGTGCTGTCGGGAAACTTGATAATAATACTCCAGGTGTTATTTAATGTTATCCCAGTGAGATGGCAATATTCATTAATTAGTTTAATATGAATTCATTAATGTTCATCTTTGTAAGACACAGCCAGAAAAAGTCCACGTCCATCATGTCAGGTCAAAGTTAGCCCAAGCCAATTTTGGCTGACTGTTTGCTGTGGGTTCAAAGCCCAGTGGAGGACATTTGTTTTGACACAGAAATGATTAGCTTATGTCAACGTGTTATGTTACAGATGTTTGGTTTAATGTTTATGTCCTGTTAATATTTAGGCATTGATGGTTGTTAGGTACAGTAATGATTAAAAAGAAACCCAATTTGAATTTAACCTGCTCCTTTATTAACCAGAGCACACACGTTGTTGCTGACACGAGACATGACAACACTGATAACATATACAGCTGCGATTAAGTTGGCTTGTAGACGCTCATTAATACAATGGTTAAGTAAAGTTGCATGGCAAGTGTAAACAAATGTAAAAGATTAGCCTGGAGCCCTTCATTGTATTGCAGAGAATAAATACTTGTTCATAATAAAATCTGAGGGAATTAAAGTCAGTATCAGCCAGGCTTTGGGACCCTGCAGCCCACCTCGTTCTTTCCTGTCCAAGGGGGGAAAGAATGTGGTGTCTTGTCACCTTAATCTCAAGAAAACCACTTCACATTGTTCCTTGTTGCCATGCTATTTTCATTGGTATGTGGAGGTTTTTTAGTACAAGGCATAAACCTCGAAACTAGAGACTGACCAGGATGAAGAATCTGACACTCATTTAAGAGGAAGACAATGAAGCCGAGAAATGTTCAAGACAGGAATGGTGTAGTACTCGCACTGTAGTCTGAGTTGTTCCCCAATGCTCAGGTTCTTTATATCTCAGAGTTAAAATAGGAAAATATTTCACCTGGCCTTGTAAAGAAAACATTCCTGAAAATGCTGAGGTGTAGAGATCTACCCGACAACTTCTGCGTACCTAATAAGATAACGTCTCAGCACCTGGAGGATTTTTTCTCACCATCTCATGTTGCTTTGATGCATGCAAAATCCTTGTCAACAAAAACGTTTGGTTACATACCACAACATTGTTCAACATTACAATATCATAAAACATTTCACAGGTTTTGACCATTTCAATTGCAAATTAAATAAAACTAGATTTACATACAACAGTGGAAGTTCTGTGGTCTGTTAATGCTGCTAATGATCTGATTTGAGGTGGGAGAGTTGTTTGCTTTTGTTTGTGATTTAATCTGTCTGGAAGTTTTAGAATAGCAACAGGGGAGTAGTAAACTGAATCCCCCCAAAAACTTTGGCTTTGGCAGCTTAATTCTGGGACATCTGTTTTGATGGCGCAACGTGTTTTAGTCTGCTGCCAGAAATCTATTTTCGTCAGTACGAGAAAACAAGCTTTAAAGTTTGAGTAGGATTATCATGTTGCCAAAGTGTTTTTAGCAAAGATCTTCATTTAGCTTCATCCAAATCTGGTCATGGACAAGGCAATGTAAACAAGACCTCGAAAAATTATGTAATGTATAATATAAAACCCAACTCTGTGTCCAGCCACTGCTGAGCTATAATATTAGCTTTTACAATTGCAATGAAAGCCTTGACTGTGCAATGGTAACATGGCCTTTTCTTTTTATAACAGCAAATCCAGTTCGTGGAGGACAAGCAGGAGTTCAGCAGGTTTCCCACGAAGGCAGGCCGTCGCTCCCTGTCCCGCTCTATCTCTCAGTCATCCACAGACAGCTACAGCTCCGGTAGGGAGGAAAGACAGCCATATTCATTACTGTATATATTATGCAAGTTGATTTTAATGTCATATAGACATCAAAGTAGATCAGTTTGTTTATTTAAGATTTTGTGCTCAGTTATTATTAAAACTCCAGAGAGCAAGCCTTTAAGTACATTGAACACCGTTGGGACGCTTGTTCAAATGCTTTCCAGTCTTGCGTCATCTGTTTACTCCTCAGTGGCTTGAATTTGGTGAGTTCTTTGACTTTGTTTCCTGAACAGCTGCCTCCTACACAGATAGCTCTGACGATGAGACCTCACCACGGGACAAAACTCAGGTCAACACCAAAGGCAGCAGCGACTTTTGTGTCAAGAGCATCAAACAGGCTGAATTTGGCAGACGTGAGATCGAGATCGCAGAACAAGGTGAGACACAAAGTCTCTTCACTACTGTCTAATTCACATCTAAATCCAGCATTATTCAGATTTTGTAGTCTAATAAATGTTAATGTTTTTTGATTTTACTCATTTGCAGCACAGAGGAGCAAAATTTGAGTAATGTGAGGATCATCTGTGTCGCTGTCTTTCTCACTCTCCTGTTTTTTATGTTCTCTTGTTTTCAGACATGTCAGCTCTCATCTCACTCAGGAAGAGAGCTCAGAGTGAGAAACCATTGGCAGGTGCCAAAATTGTGGGCTGCACTCACATCACTGCCCAGACTGCAGTAAGACTTTTCTCTCTGACATTGACCTCCAACGATCCAACTAAATGCTACAGTTTGATAGTGCCAATCACTCAGGATTAGGTCAATTTTAGTCACAGTTTCTGAACCACACACTGTCCAGAAAACACCAACCCTCATATTAGAGTCTTAAATGATTAAAGTGTGAAGGGGGACTTGTCTGTATTCCCATAAAATACACCATTGGCTGTGTTTTAAGGACAGCTCATCAGCCATCAACAACCAGCTGATCAAACAGAGTGTCAGGCTGTTTATGTGCAGTGAATAGCTCTATCATGACTATTTTCTCGTCCACTCCTTCCTTACCTGTGTGTGCCCAGGTGCTGATCGAGACTCTGGTGGCTCTCGGAGCTCAGTGCCGCTGGACTGCATGTAACATATACTCGACACAGAATGAAGTGGCTGCAGCTCTGTCAGAGAACGGTAAGCAGAAGAGAAGGAGAAGTACATTTAGTTTTACAATAAAACACTGTTTCTGCTCCTATCTAAGACTGAGGAATATAAATCATACATGATTTGTGAGAGTTGTGCTTTGTCATCTAGAACCGGGGATACTGTTTGGAAATGTTTAATAAACTCTTGAAAAATCAGCCCTGCAGAGATAATGGGGACATATAAGATTTGCCATTCACTGAGGGAACAGCTCTACTTGAGCCTTTTATCTGTGGTTGCTATGTGATGCTTTAAGCATGTACTAAACTTTAGCAGCAGACCTTTCATGATGTGACAAGCTAGGGAGTTCACACCAGATTTAGGAGTCACACGGTGGAGATCCTGCGTGTTTTCAGGACGTGAGTTTGTGTCTACTGTTCAGTGAGTTATTGTTGTGGATAGCCTACTACATGCTGAGCTGTTTTATCTAAAAAAATAAAAAATACATTTACTGAATGAAATTCACATCATCTCTTTGGAGGCACACTGAATGACATGTTGACAAATATGTAATTTAGAATTATTACAGAATTTTGAGCTTGATGGGTCAGTTTTTTTCTGAATAGTTCACAACATGATAGACAAACATGGGCTTGTTGATAGAAGAGTCTTCAGGGTGTGTCCAATCTTTTTTGTTTCAGGTGTGTCTGTGTTTGCCTGGAAAGGGGAGTCTGAGGATGATTTCTGGTGGTGTATTGACCACTGTATCAACACTGAGGGTTGGCAGCCTAACATGGTACGTGGAAACGTTTGTTTTTCTAGTTTTTTGAGGGGACAGTTTGTGTAGCAATAAACAGTGCTGTGATATGTGAATGATACATACAAACAAACACATCTGTATGTCAATTTTTGTCTCACACTGAATACATTTGCCTGTGTGCCTCTTTAATTTACTACAAGGAACTTTAAACTGGTTATAAAAGCCTCTATATGACGTACATAAGTAAATGAGACCATTGTCATTTTTAGGGCCAGCTGTGATTATAAAAGAAAAATAGTAATACAAATTTGCTGCATCTTTCTATCACTTGCTTCCAAAGTAAATGCACGTGCTAGCCAGATCAAGATCTTAGCGCTTTTGTCCACAGGGGTCACTAGAATCACCAAAAAATGGAAGTTCCTCTAGCTGCTTTAACCAACATTCATGATCATAAAATGAAATCGTATTTTTTATCCGTTAGATCCTTGATGATGGAGGAGACTTGACACACTGGATGTATAAGAAATACCCCAATGTATTCAAGAAGATCAGAGGCATTGTAGAGGAGAGTGTCACTGGGGTTCACAGGTAATTTACAGCCTAATAATAGATATATACACTAGCTATAAAACATTCAGTTACACAAGCAGAGCAACACGAACTAACATGAAGTGAAATGTTTCTACCTTCCTGTTCTCCTCTTTCTAGGTTGTATCAGCTGTCTAAAGCTGGAAAGCTGTGTGTGCCTGCTATGAATGTGAATGACTCTGTGACAAAGCAGAAGTTTGACAACCTGTACTGCTGCAGAGAGTCAATCCTGGACGGGTGAGTGAGCTTAGGTCTGAGGTATTTTGTTGTTGGAAGGCTTTACAATAACAGAGTCAAACGGATGATGAATCACCTCAGTTTTTTTATTGGTCAGCTAAGCTTTGAGAGAAATGTTACATCCAACAATTGCCCTTTGCTTGTGCCATGATAACAATCTGTCACGCGTGCCTAACAGCAGAATGTTGCCTATTGTAACACTGGAGTGACGTAAAGGTCAGGAAACATTGCTACTGTAACTTGACTATCGCTCCATAGAGATCAGATTTGCATTGCTCATTACTCCTACTGTGACACTGAAAAATCTGCTTAACATTGAACAAAACAGCCTGAGAACATGACGGTTGTATTTATTACCCTCCTGTTAATTATCACCATGGCAGTGTACAAGTAGTCTTGTACTCTTTAACAACATCTAGCTGTTAAGTCAGAACTCTCTGAACTCGACACTAACTCACCTTAATATCTGCAAAGTATACTGATGTCTTGTAACAGGTGTTCCATTATGAGTAATGACACCAATGATTTATTGTACTGGGACATTTAAGGAACTGATGATCTGTTTTTGAAAGAACGGAATATTATTATTATTTTGCAGATTTGTCATATTATCCCGACCTATAAGAAGTTATACCGTCACAGAAAACACATGACTTGAACTGGCCCTTAAGGACAGCTCAGTCAATGTTTTTTGTAGTGGGAACGCTTTAAGTACAAACAGTACAAGATTTTGGACTGGCAGTCTGTCACCGCAGAACCGCAGAAGGTGCTAATTTTTTGTCTCAAACGTCTCTAGCTTGAAGAGAACCACAGATGTCATGTTCGGAGGCAAACAGGTGGTCATATGTGGGTACGGTGAGGTGAGATACTTTTTTAATGTTAACATGCCACACTAATCTTGATCATTAACCTAGGGACACACACACAATGACATAATGTAAAGGTAAAAGACAGACAACACAGGCCAAGGACTCATAACACACATTGCTTTCATCACATTGAATATATCAGTATCATATATCTGGCTGTTGAGTCTAGATGATGTTACAGGATCAAGGTTTGCATGGCATAGGGATTAGTAGGGTTGTCATGGTCAATACCTTGAGCCTTGACCGGCTTGTGTTTGGATACTGATGAAAGTAATTTCTTTATTAAGGTCACAAAATAATCATCTTGTCTTTTCAGGTTGGTAAAGGATGTTGTGCTGCTCTGAAAGCTCTGGGAGCCATCGTCTATGTTACAGAGATTGACCCGATCTGTGGCCTGCAGGCCTGGTGAGGAAAACAAACTAGGATGATCTTTCAGTATATGAATAGACAGCAGTATTAATAACAGCATAACAAGTTTTGTCAATTATTTAACAAGCATACTGTGAGATGACTGAACTCAAACTCACTACATAAACCCAACAGGGAGTCTGGCCCTTCAGCTGAATTTAGCTGCTTGTCAATAAATAATTGATACTCTCCAGTTTGTCCTCACTGAGGCTGAATGCTGAACCTCTTTTCTTTTTCTCTTGTGTGTAAACAGCATGGACGGATTCAGGGTGGTCAAGTTGAATGAGGTCATTCGCCAGGTTGATGTCATCATCACATGCACTGGTAACTCGCTTTGAAATCAAGCTGATTGGGATGCACTGATGTGAGATTAAATTTTTCAATCTGTGATTGAAAGTGAATGATTGTGTGTTTCTGCAGGCAACAAGAATGTGGTGACCAGAGACCAGCTGGACCGGATGAAAAACGGCTCTATTGTCTGTAACATGGGCCACTCCAACACTGAAATTGATGTGGTAAGAAGTGGACAAAGGGCTGTATAACGTACAGACTGAGTTAATGTGTATTTAATATGCTTACATTTTTAACCAGTGTGTATGAGTGCATTGTGCTGAACTATCGTCAAGAACATGAGGGGGACTGATTATTGTCATCTCTTGCAGGCAAGTCTTCGGACCCCTGAGCTGACCTGGGAGAGAGTGCGCTCTCAGGTGGATCACGTCATTTGGCCTGATGGCAAGAGGGTCATCCTTCTGGCTGAGGTAATGCAATGTGAACTTCCTTATTAATCTGTTTGTCTCATTTGTGGAAAACCAATGATATTCATTTACTTGCGATCAGTTTGAAGCAAGTGAACAACAAGTAGAGCAAATAACATGTCATAAATAGAACTACTATTGTATGCAACATGCATACATTATTTAGATGGTGTGTAAAAAGCCACCTATAACTACCCACTGCAAACTGATGTATTTTCTGACAATAACCAGTCTCAATTTTTGTCATTGAAAAGAACACAGTCGTACATTTCAAATAAAAGGTTTTATTATGTGGGAACAGCAAAACCATTACTTGCTTTTTTAACGCCTCACTAACATGTTGTTTTCTTCTATAGGGACGTCTCCTTAACCTCAGCTGCTCCACCGTCCCTACTTTCGTCTTGTCCATCACAGCCACCACTCAGGTAACATATTGATTCTTTCCAAACAGCCGGCAAAAAACTTTACAGCAACTAAAGACAAACAGTAGTTATTGGTTTCAGCATTTGCTTATTTAAATTTATCTGACTTTATTAAATCTGTCCTGTGTGCATCCTGTTTCACCAGTATTATTGTTTGATGTTTGTGTTCAGGCCCTGGCCCTGATAGAGTTGTACAATGCTCCTGAGGGACGATACAAGCAGGATGTTTACTTGCTTCCCAAGAAGATGGGTGAGGATATTTAGATACTTGACCTTGACTTGTAGTAGTTACGTCTTCACTGTGACATTACTCATGCCCTCTGGTGATTGTGTGCTCTAACTGACGTGTTAGTGAAAAGCCACCCATTAGATATAAGCTGAGTTCCTGTGTTGAGTCTTGTGCATTCATCTGGATCTCTGTCTCATTAAAGCCAAAATGCAACCTAGGCTTTTTTTTTATGAATGTATCTGAGTCAAACCTTTGTGTAAAAGCATAATTACGACTTTTAAGATTTACTGTAGTTTTGTTTTCGTGCATGCTCATTTTCAATGGAGTGCAGGGGCATTTTTACGCTAGCACATGAAACTTTGCTCGTAGTATCACCAGGGTCTCTAGACATGAACACGAGCATTGAGAACATTGTTTGCGTACACAGAGTTTACTAAAAAGAAGGTTTTTTGTGTCAATCCTTCTTAGTGTTTTAAAAATAGCAATTTTGATCCTAGCCTCCTTTATTACGATAAATCTTAAAAGTGCCTCTTTTGTCGTAATTATGCTTTTATACGAAGGTTTGACTCATATACATTCACAAAAAAAGCCTAGGTTGCATTTTGGCGAGAGTTTCGCTTGAAATCATATTGGTGTATTTCAGATGAATATGTTGCCAGTCTGCATCTGGCCACTTTTGAGGCCCACCTGACAGAGCTGACTGATGAGCAGGCAAAATACCTGGGCCTGAATAAGAATGGTCCCTTTAAACCCAACTACTACAGGTACAAAGTCTGACTACAGAATAGTAGTGAAACTATAACCTAATAGTACATGAGTAATTGACATGTGATTTATTTTGATTAGATAATTGTTTTGACTATGAAATATCACTTACAATTTGTATTTTCCCAGTAACCATTCCCTATCTAAACTTGTTGTTGGTATTCACAGGTATTAGTCTGTCGGGGAACCACACCTCTGATCATCTAAACGTGGATGGTCCTGGCATCGTCCACCCCTCGGACAAGACAAACATTTATGTATATTGTATTTTATACTCTTCACAGGATGCACAGCTTATATTTAGTTGTATTCTGGCTGCAGCAAGTTTTCTCCTCTCTTGCTGCTTCGTACAGAACTGCACAGGGCACCCAGCTGGCGATAATAAGTCACTGTAACCACAGCACAGATACAGTATATCAGGTCTATCTATTCCTTCCTTGGTTATTTTGGAGTTCCTATAGATATTGAATAATGTATCAATTTATTGTGCCAAATTAGTGTGACGGGGAAAGGTTATAGTTGTTGTGAAATGTTAATGGTTAGTTGTTAAGTCAGTTAAACCTGAACAAAGCGATACTGTTGATATACAAACATAAATTCCTCCATATAATGTTAAAGTGTCACTTGAAATTCCAGTCCTATGGAACTCTGAAGCTCACTGAGCTTTGTAAACATTGTTAGCTCTACCCAAGTCTCACCTTACACAAAGTAACAGAGAGCTGATAGATACACCTGGCTGGTGATGAAAGTCAAGCTCCAGATGTTTTTCTCAGGAGTGGGTGGACCAAATCAGAGCTAAAAGGCAGTACATTTATCAGCAGGCCAAGAATTTGACTCCCATTAAGATGTTGCTGTGTGTCTTCTGAATGTTTAAGTCGGCACTTGTTTGCTTCCCAATGAGCCATAACAACTCAATAATCTGATCATCAGTCAGGGCTGTGTTTCTGTGAGTTTTTCTGCCCCCTCTGGACAAAAATCGCTTGATGCAGCTTTAAGTTTGTTTTCTTCTTTGATGTGGCAGCACTCACTTAACTTCATACATTCCATCCATGAGATAAAGAAGAAATATTCTCTGTAGTACCATCCACATTACTGCGAACCTTCAGCAGATCTTGGTAAAAAAGGAACTTTTTAGACTATAGCAAACATAAGAAGGGAGCTTTGCCTTCATATTCCTGGAGAGATGTGTTAATTTATGGGGTTTTGGTGTTTGTAAAGAATAGCACCTCAGGTTGTTAAAATATCTCAAATTATGTGTAAATATATTTTTTACCAGATCAACACTCTTTGAAGTTAGTATCTATAAACTCAGCTTCATACTCACTTATTTACAGTAGAACTGTAAAATAGCTTTAGAGATTTTGATACTATGATCAAAATCATTGCAAGTCATCTGCAGCTACGTTTAGTCTGTGTAAAGCTAACTCAAGTCACAGAACAGTGTTACACACAGTATTTTTACTGTATATGCAACAGCCTCTGATCAGCTGGTCTCAGTGTGGGATTTGCAGAAGTTCTTAGATTTGTCACAAGACTCTGATCTTGTCTTGACTAGACAATATCTGTTTTTACATTTAACAAGTTAACAACCGCTAAGTAAAGATATCCAAATACTCTGGGCATAAACATGAATAAGCTTTCTCTGTCAGCACATTTATCTAGAGAGTTGTGTTAGCTTTACCTTCTGCGTTCATTTGTGGCATTTGACCATCATTATAGCTATTCTAATAACAATCTTTTGTCTGGCTTACACACTGTTTCGTTAGGCTTGCACAAAGTACACAAACGCATTACTTTTGCTTTTCTTTATTTACTTGTAATATTAGTGGCCACAGTGGATGACCTTAGTTGAGTCTTTTTTTAATTCAAACTAGTGCGCAGTTTGTCATCGTCTCTTGCTGAATTTAAAGCTCTTCAGCACATCACAACATGCTGTATTTCATGCTGGTAGTCTGTGGGCTGATTTTACTCCAAACAGTTGACAGTATTACTGTCCCTGCCAAGTGTTTGCCACGTTGTAGGGTATTACATTTGTTTTTTTTACTCATATTTTAAATCCTGTTCAAAATTTAAACTTCAACGGCAGAGTTACAGCTAATGCCTGTAAATAATCTTTTTTTTCCATTTTTAATGAATTGATTCTTGTCACTGCTGTTTAACTGTATAGTAGCCTTCATGCTACTATGAAGTGCTTTTATCTTTGCACTAGCAGATTTAAGGACTTTCAGTGAGTACATTCATACATCATTGTCAGCAAGATGAGTGCTGTGAGTGCTGTAACCATGGTTACTGGGCAGTTGACAGTGCCTTGTGACTCACTTAGTAATTTATATTCACATGTACATCTGTGTGTTACTCCAAGTATGACAATGCCCAACATGGTTGTTTTTCTGCAGTATGCAGTGAGAGCTATGCAGCAACACATCCGCAGTTTTCCTCTCAAAAGTATTTTAATGATTACACATCATTTGAAGAAATATGCATTACTGTAAGATGACTGACAGTTTTAGACATCAGAAGTACATTTTGTTGTACTTGCAGTATGTACTTTTCACTTTGATTTAAATCTGTATGTCCCATCCTAGTTTTATTTCTTGTAACAATCACACAGTGGTATTTGGTAGTGGTAGCACTAGAAAAATGCTCTTTATAATCAATTCCTTTTGTTTTACAACCAATCACAGTAATTGTAGCCTAGCATTAACTCTACATAGACAGATGAATGTCTTATCACTGGAGCAAACAGCTTGCCTCTTGTAAAATTGATTTGAATAAGCATACCACTGTGATTTTGTTGTACATTTGTACACTGTTGCTGGTTTGACGTTGAGATGTGGAGATGAAGATCTGTAGATGTTATAGTAGTTATAAAGTAGGCCTATATTTTCAGCACTCTTAACTGTAGCTTAGTTTGAAGAACACAATTTCAGCAGTGTACACCCTGTTGTCTTGCTGTGCACAGTTCCCTTTAATAAACTGCTGTTTGACTTAAAAAATGGCTCAGATACATAATTTTACAGACACGGTTAGGTCAAATTCATTGCATATATGTTCTACATGTTTACATTTGTGGCAACGACACGTAATTTTGTTTGAGGGTTTTGGATATAATTTTATCACCATGAATGCAATAAATAGGCACTGCACTTGGAGCATTAGAAATAGAGAATGCTTCCATTTTGGTGAAATTCCACCATCACATTAATGAAAACATAAAACCAGAGGGGAAGAAGGATAAATGAATGAGAAGAAAGAAGCAGAAACTAAAAACAAACAATGAGTATGATTGATATATGTATATGAAACCACAGGAATAACATAAAATAGTTACGTTATTCACTTAAAACAAAAAATGTATATAATAAAATATAATGTATATATAAAAGATGATGTTTTGCCTATGTTAGATATAAATAAAATATGACTGGACAGCTGAGGAATAATACAGTCAGACTCTCCCACATGAACTCTCGTCTCGCGAGATTACGCTGCGCCCAAAAAATTATGGACGTCGGTGGGAACGGTGGTGGGCTTCCTCTAAACAATAAACAGAGAGCTATGCTACCAAACAAAAGCAGGGGCGAATTCACCCGCAACCCAAGAAAAGATTCAGAGGTACGTGTACAGATGTTTGCGACACATTTTTGTCGTGAGTAATGATAAACAGAAGGCCTTTTCTGCTGCTGCTACTGTAACACTAAATGTAAGCTAGCTCAGTCAGGCTAGTGTTGCTTAAGTATTACTTCTAACATGACTCAGCGACGCAAACTACCCATTGACATTACTGAAGTAAAGTACCTCTAATCGTGCAGTGTTTTATTTAAAGTCCAGTGTAAATCTATATTTTCCTGAACAGCGCAGTAGGTTAGCAGGGGCTAGCTAGCTGATGCTAGCTGGTGACGGGCCAGACTGAACTGTCTGTCAGGAATCCAGGGACGACCTGTTGAAAACAAAATCTACCAGTTCCTGTTCGCAAATAAGTTAGGCTTTGTCTTTATAATGAACTAGCCTGTGTGTTAGCGTTTCTACGCGCTATATCTGTTTACAATGGAGCAAAGAGTCAGCCCTTCTTTTGCATGACAGTGTAAGATCTCAGATGAATTAATCTTTGATTAAATCACTTCCGGAATTCATGTTTTTTAACGAGTGCACGGGGAGTTTTGACCTCTTGTAATCTTTTGAATAATCAGGAAATGATACACAAACAAAATACACTGAAATCATAGCCTAACGTTAAAGGTTGAACAGTAAAAATGATTGAGGGGAAATGATCTATATGCTGTTAAATAACTTGATGCATGAGCAATGTGTGGTAAATTACTTTCCTAAATCTAAGTAGAAACACTACAATGTAAAATGACATTAATACTAGTAAAAGCTCTGCATTCCAATTTTACTTGTACATGCATAATTGCATAATTACATAAGTACTTAGACTTAGACTTTCTTTTATTGTCATTCGAATTACACTTTACAGTGCAATGGGAACGAAATTTCGTTTCAGTGCCTCAGAATAGTGCAGGATAAAAAAAAACAACAGCATGTATTTATATGAAAAATAAATAATTAAAAAGTGCAGACATAAACACTATAAAGTACCTATCATTATGTATATTAGAGTTTTGTATTAAACTTATCACTGTCAGATGTTTAATGATGCAGCTGATATATCTTGTATAAAATGATAATTATTATGTATTCTATGCAAAATCTTATTCTGTATAGTGACTAGACTCAGAAACAGGTTTATTGCCACTTAGTTTTTCGTATACAGGACATTTGTCAAGACAAAAGTGCATTTTTTCTGTTGTAGCTTTTTCTTCTCACAAGAAATGCATACAGAGCTGAAAACTGTGATCCAAAAACTGATGTACAAATCAAACCATGGGCCAACTGTGCCATTGCACTCCTAGTGTAGATGCCTAAGTTTGACGTCTTGTTTTGTACAATTATCAAAGAAACATGCTGGTATCAAACAGTAAAAGAAACTAATCTGCTCGGACTCTGATGCATTCACTTCTACTATTTGGAATCAGTTCTCTGGGGGATTTGGGTGAACTGATCCTTTTGTGCTTGTAGCTGGAGAGTTTGATAATATTTTGTTGAATCATAAAGTATTTTAATGTCTCTTGTTTTGTGCTCAGGGGCTGTGTGAGTCTCCAGACCTCGAGTTTGAATATGCTGATACAGACAAGTGGGCTGCAGAGCTTTCAGGTGCGTGTGATCATCATAGCCATTGAGATTTCCTAACTCCTTTTTTCCCCCTCAAACTTCATTCTGTTTGCAACACGTGTTCACATTACTTAGATGTTATTTATGTATGTTTCAGAGCTGTACAGTTATACTGAAGGACCAGAGTTTGCTCTCAACAGGAAGTGCTTTGAGGTGGAATTCAGAGCACATGGTATGTAAACAATCGTTAATAGTTTATGACATCGAAGATGAAGAAAGGATCTATCTTAAGTTTATTATCTCCACCTCCTCTGTGTCTTTAGTTGCTGATAAGAAGTGGACCGAGCTCGATGCAGCTCAGCACAGAGCTCACGCCATGCGCCTGTTGGACAGTCTGGAGGTGATTGCCCGGGAGAAGAGGCTGAAGGTTGCCAGAGCTATTCTCTACATGGCTCAGGGTCAGTCCACATCACATAGAAGGTTTTAGCATGAAATTGAATTAGAAGAGAATGAACAAGGACGAGAGAATGAATGATCATTGATCAGGGAAGCAATTTTAATTTCCTCTTTATATTTAAGTGGTAAATATATAAGTGGTAAATCTTGTTTCTCTCCAGGAACCTTTGCAGAGTGCAGCTCTGAGGCAGAGGTGCAGCACTGGATGAGATACAACATCTTTCTGCTGCTGGATGTTGGGACCTTCTCTGCTCTGGTGGAACTACTCAACATGGAGATTGAGTATGTTCTCCATCCATTAAGAACAACAAGTTGATGCATTTTCTGGAGTTGTCTGCAGAAGCATATCTAACATTTCCATTCCCCCTTTCAGTAACAGTGCTGCCTGTAGTAGTGCTGTCAGAAAACCAGCCATCTCCCTCGCTGACAGCACAGATCTCAGGGTGCTGCTTAACATCATGTACCTGATGGTGGAGACGATACAAAAGGACGACCCAGCCGACAAGCCTGAATGGAAAATCATCCGGGAAACCTTCAGAGCAGAACTGGGTAAGTTTCATCAGAGTCAAATGCTGCAGTCATGTTATGGTACAAGCAAAAACTTGCTGAGTAAACTATTTCCACTCCCTTTCTTCAATCCAGGATCTCCTCTGTTCAACAACGAGCCCATCTCTGTCATGCTCTTCAGTATGGTTACCAAGTTCTGCAGTGGTCACGCCCCTCACTTCCCAATGAAGAAGGTGTTGTTGCTGTTGTGGAAGAGTATACTGGTGAGAGACAGAAAAATCCAACATTAATGACTCATAATTCTTAATTCCCACACAATCTCACATATTAAAATATCAAATCCTTTCCTGTGTTTCAGTTCACACTCGGAGGGTTTGAGCAGCTCCAAAGCATAAAGGTCCATAAGCGTGAGGAGCTGGGTCTCCCCCCTCTGCCAGAGGACAGCATCCGAGTGATTCGCAGTATGAGGGCCGCCTCTCCTCCTGCATCTGCCTCTGACCTCATAGAGCAGCAGCAGAAACGGGCGCGCCGTGAACACAAGGTATCCATGATAGCTGCTATCTGCTCAAAACAACAACATATTGCAGTTTAAAGTTAGCTATAGGTGAAACATCTATCATCAATATGACATTATTAACTCAGGACTATTCTGACTACATTTACACATAGACAACAGCTTTAATTCAACTACAGTCAAACTAAACTATGACGTTTTGATTTTAGCTACAGTATTAAAGGGTATTTTGATTTATATGCCTTACTTACTTCAGTTTTAAGTGTATCTGTAGACACTTCCAAGCATGTGTTGTTTTACTAGATTAGAAGTTGGCCAAAAAGATATACAAACATGACACAACGATGGCTTCCTCAGTTGATATGTGGTTATACTCCATAGTATTGAAACAATAATATTCTACAAGCCATTTCCAATCATTAGTTCATCAGATTACTGGAGTCCTAAAACTGATAAAATAGATAAAATAGTGATTACATTTTGACATGATTTGAATTAATATGATATTCTGCATATCTGTTTGTGATGTTTTTTTAGTGGAAAGACAGGTTTTATTGCTTTATTCAGGCCTGCATACATCATGATATTATATTTTCCACCTGTCACCCCTTTTCAGCTCTGCTACAGTTGCCATGTCTCAATATCTTTACTCTTTCCTTGTTTCTCACGCAGGCATTAATCAAACAGGACAACCTTGATGCCTTCAACGAAAAGGATCCTTACAAGGCTGATGACTCTCGCGAGGACGAGGATGACAATGATGACAATGACAACTCTATTGAGGCAGAGACTTTCCCTCTAGAGAGGGATGAGGTGATGCCTCCGCCTATTCCTCACCCACCGTCAGAGAGGGTGTCCTTTCCCAAAGGGCTGCCGTGGGCTCCAAAAGTCAGGTACTGCTCAGTCTGATGGGATGATAATACACCATATGTGTTGACATTTTAATAGTAATTATGTTATTTCCCAGTAATGAAACTTAACGAAAGTTGATTTATTGATTTCCTCCTCCTGTGTATAAATCTAAAGGGAAATCCATAATTATCAAACTCAACATCAAAACAAAACTGATCTATTTTTTTTACTCCAACAGAGAAAAGGACATTGAAAATTTCCTGGAATCAAGTAGAAGTAAATTTATAGGTTACACACTTGGAAGGTAAGTTTCCTCTTTGTTGGCCTCAAACATAAAGTACGACTAAGACTTGTATTTTATACTCCGACTGTATTGTGTGACATAATACATAATGCGTTAATGCATGTTTATCCTTGTTCATGTCTTGCAGTGATACAGATACAGTTGTTGGCTTACCCAGACCAATTCATGAGAGTATAAAGACGTTAAAGCAGGTACCACATTGCCATTCACTATATTTCAGTAAATTTGCTTTTGACGAGTGCATATTGTGAACTCACACATCAAGTTTTTATCTGTTTCAGCACAAGTACGTCTCCATTGCTGAGATACAGATAATAAAGGAGGAAGAGTTTCAGAAAACACCTCTGTCTGGGGTAAGAAAAAAAACACTCACCTTAATAATTCATTACGTTTGAGGATGATGTCTTTGCTCTGGAGACAAGACTGTAATTTAATTTGTTAACTGCTGTGTTTGTTAATTTAAAGGGTTATATCCCTGCTGTCATGCTGTTACATGTAGTCTTAAGTTATGAGCCACAAAATGCACATTACTTGTGTTTCACAAAATCTGGGCGCAATGCAGTATTTAGCATCCTTTCCCATGTTTTTTTCTCAATATGCAATACATTCTGCATACTAGCAGGTGAGGTTAAGTCTTCACTCTGTCCTCTGGTTGAGGATAGCAGAAGGTTGAAGACCCTGTGTCTGCTGGATCAAACTGTCTCATGGTGTTCTGGTAAAGTTTTTCTGTGTGTGTTGTTTTCCATCAGGGTGAAGAGGAGGTGGATATGTCCTCCACTGAGCTGCTCTATCAGGGAATTCTGCCAAGTTTGCCTCAATACATGGTCAGTACTACATTTTCATGAACATTTTAAATGAGGTTGTACAGACAAAGTAATTATTATTCACATGTTCATGTGGTTGATTTAGCTCATAGTTTCATATTGTGGTACACACTCTAATCATCCTGCATAGAGAAGGCTTATGGTGCATTTCACTGTTTTAGTTTCTTGTATTTAGACAGATTAAGACAAAAAAAAATAGCCAGAGAGTCACACAGGCGGTTCAAGTTCAGATAACCATGTAATCGTACATTTTGATATTGAATGGAGAAGTCAAATGTCCATACAAGCAGCACTAACGACAGACAATTTGGGCGTTAGATTTATAGCCACTGCACAATGTATATGACTTCATCTGTTTTCTTATAGCACAAGCCATCACTGTTCATCTGACTGCTAATGTAGCACTTCAGGAGCAGGCTGTTTTGTAACTGACTTCATGCTGTGTTTGTCTCTATGTCAGATCGCTCTGCTGAAGATCCTGCTCGCAGCTGCTCCGACTTCTAAAGCCAAGACGGACTCCATCAACATCCTGGCAGACGTGCTGCCAGAGGAGATGCCGTAAGTGATTAAGTGCCTCTAAAAGCTTTGCCAGTTCTTCCTCCGGTGCAACATTATGTTCCTACTGAGGAAAACATCCTACTTTTAGTAACAATTCTGCAATTAGATTTATATTTGCAGTGGGCAAGAATAACTGGCACCTGCTTTTGGATGTAGTTAGAATTGGACATGTAACCAAGGAGTGATTTAAAATTGTATAGCCAAAGTTTTGATTAGCAAACTTGAAAAGATTTTAAAATTATTGATATAATAATAATACAAAAAGAAATGAAATATTCTCTGACCTGAATAAACCACATCAAGGTAAAATACATTCTTGATTTCTGTCTGAGGATCATCAGTAAACTTAAATAGGCGTTTGATTTGTTATGTCTGACTCTACAGGACCACAGTGCTGCAAAGCATGAAACTTGGCGTCGATGTGAATCGACACAAAGAGATCATCGTGAAAGCCATCTCTGCCATCCTGCTGCTGCTTCTGAAACACTTCAAACTCAACCACATCTATCAGGTGAGGACGTCACACACGTGTCATCTCCACGTCCAGAATTTCGTGCAACTTTATTATTTATTTCCCTAAATATTTGACAGGATTAAAGTGACTCTTGATCTCATTCTTATTATTTCATGTCGATAGAAGGAAATAGCAAAATGTTTTTTGTCTTTGTGTGCTTATTTCACAGTTTGAGTACATGGCTCAGCACTTGGTGTTTGCCAACTGCATCCCCCTCATTCTGAAGTTCTTCAACCAGAACATCATGTCTTACATCACAGCTAAAAACAGGTACAGTCACGGCCTCTTTGAATAACAAAAATCACGACTCCCATTTACAGGAAATGTCAATTTCCTTTATCTCTTCTCTTTTCCTAACAGCATTTCAGTCCTTGACTTCCCTCATTGTGTGGTGCATGAGCTTCCGGAGTTAACTGCAGAGAGTTTGGTACGTTTTCTGATGATTTACAGTTGTCTTTGAGTGTTGCTTTGGCCGCTGATGTCAAACGCAGGATTAAAGTCATTTTAAACGTGGCTATTTTGTCTTTAACAGGAAGCAGGAGACAACAATCAGTTCTGCTGGAGGAATCTGTTCTCCTGTATTAACCTGCTGAGGATCCTCAACAAACTGACCAAGTGGAAGCACTCCAGAACAATGGTGAGACCCCGTAACATGCAAATTACCATGACCTTTATCAAAGACATAATTTTTGGAGCCCTCAACATGATCTTTTCCCTCCCAGATGCTGGTGGTGTTTAAGTCCGCTCCCATCCTGAAGAGGGCGCTGAAGGTCAAGCAGGCCATGATGCAGCTGTACGTCCTCAAGCTTCTCAAGGTGCAGACCAAATACCTGGGACGCCAGTGGAGGAAGAGCAACATGAAGACCATGTCTGCCATCTACCAGAAGGTCCGACATCGGCTCAACGACGACTGGGCGTACGGAAACGGTAAGAGGAAACATTCATACAATACATCCACTCAGATAAACTCAGTGATGACTGAAGCTTCGGCTGAGCAAAGAAGTAGAATAAAACTGTATACTGTTTTTTTTTTTTTATTGCATTGTAGAGTTTGTTTAGTATTGATTTGCGGTGCATGCCCATGAGTTTGCAGTGAAGTGTATTTGGTACTAATACGAGCTGACACAGTCAATAAATGAATCGATTCCTGACAAAAAAATGAATTGCCAACTATCCTGGTATTTTTTTTCTATCCTCTAAGGCAGTAAACTGAATATTTTAGTCTTTGCACTGTTGGTGCAGTTAGCTTGGATTAAGGAAATTTTGATGGCATTTTATAACATTTTATAAACCAAACCACATCAAATAAATCTGTATTTATTTGACAGTCATTCAGATTAAAATCAAAGTCAGAATGAAGGTGTGTTCCCACCTTAACTTGAGATTGTTTTTGTTTTCCTGGAGCAGACCTGGATGCTCGTCCCTGGGACTTCCAGGCCGAGGAGTGCGCTCTGCGGGCCAACATCGAACGCTTCAACAGCCGCCGCTACGAGAAGAGCCACACTAACCCGGACTTCCTGCCTGTGGACAACTGCCTGCAAAGCGTTCTGGGACAGCGGGTGGACCTGCCTGAGGACTTCCAAATGAACTACGACCTCTGGCTCGAGCGAGAGGTCTTCTCCAAACCTATTTCCTGGGAAGAACTGCTACAGTGAGAATCAACAGCTGTCGATATCCTCATACGTGAAATAAAACTGTTTCAATCAGGAGCTCAGAGAAACCACCAACAGTGCTCTCACTGATCGCTCACAGATCGCAGCATTATGTTGTTACACGTTCTGTATAGACTGAAAGTGACGGATGGATTTCAATCTCACAAGTCACCCAGGTTTAGACTTTCAGTTCTCACGCCAACCAAAAGCTTCTTGTGTTGAACTATTGAGACTTTTCCTACACTAATGCCACCTGTGTTTTTTTAGCTGAAAAAGACTTGAGTGCTAAATCTTGCTCCGTTTGTGGACCTTCACACACACACAGGTATTCACTTCTTGTACCTCTTACCTGCTACAGTAGGTCTGTAAATTTGACCTTGAAGCACTACATGACATTATGTTCAGTCTTAGTTTTAAAGAAATTTATTTGGATTAAATTAATAATTCTAAACATTTTTTTGCATTAATGGTTAAAACTCAAACAGGTTTAATAAATATAGTATTTCATGGTACATCTCATGAGTTTTCCTTCATCAGAGGTGACAGGAATAGTTTATGTATGTAACAAATAAAATCATGTATCACTTTTAATTGTTATAACCTGGAAGGGATAAACTTATGTTTACGTGACTTACCCTTTGTTGGTCTGTTACATTTGCATCTGATTTGAGTTTTATTTGCTTTATTCTGATGTTGTCACCTGACTGCTGCCTACACACCTTTGCTCTGGGACCATAGAGGTTGATTACTCGGACCTCACCTGACCACCAGGCTGAACGACGATACAGCCTTTTATTTTATTTTTTAATCTAAAGAAACTATGTAGTATCTTAATTTGCTTTTTGTGTGGAAAGACAAACCTGGTTGCACACGTTCACAAGATTCGATTGCGTGAAAGAAACATACGTTTCTGGTTCGAGAGCTGTGGTTTCTGTTTTGAACTGAACGTGGTAACTCTATTTTTTTTGCCAGTTAAAGAACCATTTTTCCTCTTTTCTCTACTTTTCATCAGTTCTTGTTTTATTTTAAAGGTTAAGGAAATAAGAATACATGTAAATTGTGAAACTTATTTATCATGGCTTTGTCTTTGTTTTACATTGACTCAAATACTGTAATAAAATTTTACTGTCATTCTTGTTGCATTTAGATTTATTTTTCAGTCACATCTCAGACTACAGGAAAAGCAGGAACAACACTTCTTGTTTGTGATAGGACAAAGTCAGCTGTAATGCTGCAGTGTAATTTCCTCTTTCTGTTGTAGTTAGTTCTGTTTTAGTCTCAACCTCAGTCCTGATTAGCAAAACAAATGCCCTTGAGTCATTTCTTACATTGGAGTTCTAAAGCACAACCACAGCATTGTTAACCTTTAGATCTCCCACCCTTTTGAATACAATTCAAATAATTTAGTCACACCCATCTCCAGTCTGACACCAGGAAACCACACACACACACACACACACACAAGACTGTTGCGTCACTTGGGCTGGAAACGAAACCAAACCGTACACAGAGCCCGCCATTCTCCACACAAACATGGCAGAGGCTCGAATACCTGTGAGGATGAACCGCTTGTGCTGTCCAATCTGCTGCCAGGTTCTCAGGAATCCTGTCACTGTTTCCTGTGGGCACAACTTCTGCATGCGGTGTATCCAGGACCGCTGGGATCACGAAGAGAGGAACTGCCCTCCCTGCAGCTGTCCTGAATGTGGCAACAGGTTTCCCATTAGACCTCGGCTGATCGAGAACACAACTCTGCCTGACTTGGTGAGGGACACACCAGCCCTGAAGAGAGCTCGGACCTGGATAAAAACAGGAAGTGCTTTATGTGGGAGGCACGATTGCTCCCTGGATGTTTACTGCTGCACAGATGAGAAGGTCATATGTCAAGTGTGTGCTTCAGTTGAACACACAGGGCACACTTTCGGGTTTGTGAGCAGGGAAAGAAGAAAGAATCAGGTAAAACACAATTTCTGACTTACCTTTATTTGTTTTGTTACCAACCGAGGAGACTCTCCAGCTGTAAACCTGTTGAGTGAATAAACAGCTTTTGTTCAGTTGCACCTGCCACAAGTTTTTGTGCCATGAATATTGAAACCAGTCTGTGAGGTTTACAAGAACCGAGTCACACACTGCAGTTCACCTTTGCAGACAAAACACGCAAATAGATCAAATGTTTCATATTGTTGAGAAAAGGCAAAAAAAAGATGTAGCTACTTTCCTCAGATAAATCCAACCAAACCATGATTGGGATGCACAGTTCAACAGACACAATGATATTATTATCTTTAAAAGGTCTGAACAAAGAATGTATGTTTCTGAAGGAGGAGCTGAAGAACATACAGATGAAATCCCAGCAGATTCTCCACAAACAAGAAAAGAAACACAAGAACTTGAAGAAGGCTCTTGAACGGATTCAGGTGAGGAGAACATGTGTCTTCATGTGTATGTGCTCGTGGAAATAGAAAAATAATCGTGTGTATGAAACAGGAGGAGGCGAGGAACACAGAGGACCACTGTGAGGCCGTCCTGGCCGGCGTCATTGACTCCATCCAGAGACATTTCCTGTCACTGAAGGAGCTGATCGGAGCTCAGGGCGAGGCGACGGCAGCCCGCGTTCAGACCTCTCTACAGACCCTGCAGGTGAAGATGGATGAAATGAGGAAGAGGAGTGCTGAGCTGGAGCGTCTGGCACAGACTGACGACGATGTCCATTTCTTGGGGGTACTGTGATCACTTTCCGAGAAAGTTAACCTGAATCTGTCTGCTAGATGATGCTTCTATTCCTCTGTCTCCCCTCTCCTTCACAGAGATGGCCCTCTGTGCGGCGCCTCTGTGAAAAAGACCATCTTCATCCTCTCGGTGGGGCCTCAGAGGATCCACTTCGCCCCTTTGAGCTCACAAAGAGAGCCGTCGATGAGCTCGGGAGGCAGCTGGAGGCATTTTGTGACAAAGAATTTGCAACAATCTCTCAAACCGGTATGTGTGTTTGTGGACATGTGGAAATCTCGTCGACGTTTTCATAAAGGAACGCAAATATGGCACTTTGGTCTTTATTCACCATTTGTTCAATACAGCCGAAAGTGGAGGGCAGTGGGAGTCAGGAGGAGAGTCAGAGGAGGACGACATGCAGCAAAGAAGTGAAGTCAGAACCTCACAGTCCCACGGTGTGTACTTAAAACTGATACACAATTATTAATATATGAGCTAAATTTCTCTTTTTACATTGCTGCATTTTGTAATTTGGTGAACTGACCCTTCAATGTCATCAATTGAATCATAGATGTTATTACTAACAGTAATGACGGCTTTACTGGAATGCAGTCATCATTAATGTTATTAGTTATTATCTAACTACGATGCTGCAGTTCCTGCTGCGACAGGTTTCTTCAGCAGTGGCTGATGCTGTAAAATTGTCTCCCGGGTCTCTCAGGAGTGAACATCACTGTGACTGAACAGACTGTGGAGCCTAAAACCAGAGCAGAGTTCCTGCAGTGTGAGTTTTTGTCGTCTTATGTCCTTCCTTACACTGTTCAGCACTTTGGTCAACAAATGAAGGGTTATTGTCGCAGCTTTAACCTCTCATGCAGACCGTGTTTTATAGAGTGACAAACTACATTTACTCAATTTTTGTACTCGGGGCAAATTTTCAGATACTTGTGCCTTACTTGAGTATTTGTAGTTAAGATTTATACCTCTTTATGCTTATATTTCAGAGGGAAATAAAGTTCTTTATATCCGTCTTCATTCATCTGAAAGCTGTAGTTACTTTTTCAGTTTGAAATCTTACCTTAAAAAACACACGTTACGCTTAGAGACCGATGTATAAACCAGTGGTTCCTTTTGGCTTGCAAGACGACAAAAGAAATCATCTACTGTCAATGTTCAGATGTCTGTTAGTTGTTCGCAGTACCACCAAAGACACACGACACAATATTCAATGTTTTACAATAAAACAAAGATTCCAGAAATGTTGTTTTCAAATCTTTAATTATTTTGTGTCCCGTTAATTGTCTCACAACCTCTTCTTTCTTCTCTGCAGAAACAGTACATTTACTTACATTTTAGTCATAACATAATTTTTTACCTAATTTCCCCACTGGGATCTGTCTGTCTGTCTGTCCGTCTGACTATCTATCTATCTATCTATCTATCTATCTAACATTTTTGTACTTTTAAGTAGGATTTTGGCTGTAGGACGTTTATTTGCAATGGAGTGTTCATGTTGTTTTACTGAAGTAAAGGATCAGAGCGTGTTTCACATCTTTGTCTTCATCATCAGATGCATGTGGCCTCAGCCTGGACCCCACCACCGCTCACCAGGACCTGGCCATTTGCGCAGGAGACAAAGAGGTGAGGAACGATAAAAGCACAACCACGTGTCACCCCGAGAGGTTTATGCACAGGCGGCAGGTGCTGTGCAGGGAGGGCCTGCAGGCCGAGCGCTGCTACTACGAGGTGGAGGTGAAGGGAGAAAAGGCTGAGATCGCCCTCGCCTACAGAGGAATGGACAGAAAATCCCGTACCATCCTGTCTGCTTTTGGGGGCAATGCATATTCCTGGAGTCTCGATCGCTCCAGAAACTACTACTCAGTGAGCCACAGAGGCGACAGCATCCAGCTCACAACATCCCCCAGTCAGCACAGGATCGGCGTCTATTTGGAGTTCAAAAGGGGAGCGCTGTCTTTCTACGAGGTGTCAGGCAGCATGAAGTTTCTTTACAAGGTGGAAGCTAAATTCACAGAAGCGCTGTACCCTGGCTTCTGGCTCGGAGAGAAATGCTGCATCAGGATATGTGATCTGAGACATGACTGACTATGAACCACCGAGGAAGTTTGAGTTTGAGTTTTGAATTATTCAACTTTTTCATGAGCAAATTACTTGTATTTAGCTTCCTGTCTTTAGTTGTATCTTACATGTAGGATCGCCCAAAATAAAGTAGTAGGTGCCTCTGACCCCTCTGGAGCCCATCTTAACAGGTTTATCTATATATGTTTTATACCTGACTCTGCTAGGTGAAGACACAGCTCCCTACATGTCATTGTGCTTTTATTGTTTACTTAAATTATATCTCAGTGTAACAAGGGCCCCTTTGTGTTACCACTCTTTGTCTTTTATAATGTTTTTCATTTTTTATTTTATTCTGTCTGTGTTTTAAAGGCGCCATATGTAAGAATGTGGCCAAAATCGGTACTACACTCAAATTCAAAATACTGCGACATAGTAAACAAACTCTCTAGTCGATACTGAACAACACGGTGGTTGTGGCATAAGTGTAGCGCTCCTGAAATGATGCTAAACTAAAGCAAAATAACGTAATAGCCTATAATAATTTCCTGTTTATTTCCACTTGTTTCAGCCTGATGATGAGTGGCTCTAAGACACACAATTCTGTTCTCTCAGTAAAGATAAAGATGTATTATTATTTATGGTAACGTTAGCTGTTGACTAGGGATGGACATATCAGATGGAATAACGTTATGCATGATATTTGACAGAACTGTCCTTCATTTTTGCCTCCTGTTTTATAACATTATATAGTTTATGGCGATCTACATGCAAAGACCTAAAGAGGACTCGTATTTGGCTAAGTATCAAGTGTAAGATTTCATATTGTCCAGCCGCTGCTGGCAAATGCGCCGACAGCACGCTGGAGACCGGATGCCCGTACCAGGACAGTGCTAATGCTGCTAGCGTTAGCTGTGCTGCTAACGTTTGTTTCTATGATCGAAATGAATAACGTTATTACTCGACAGTTCAAAGTATTCGAAATGTCCATCCCCG
>OMLP01015237.1:6428-26190 GCA_900302685.1 Spondyliosoma cantharus | reverse complement strand
GTATATCAGTTAGCTGCGACAGTGTGAAAATGTGGCAAATCCTGGGTGTGTGCCATGGTTTGAGTGTGAGTGTGTGTGTGTGTGTGTGTGTGTGTGTGTGTGTGTGTGTGTGTGTGTGTGTGTGTGTGTGTGTGTGTGTGTGTCAAAGTGTGTGTGTGTGTCTCTGGTGCCCTGCCAGAGTCTGAGCCCGTTCTGCTGAGTGGGCAGATTCTCTGGCGGAGTGTCCCATCGGAGTGACAAGTGCATTTAGAAACAGCCTGATGGAGTCATTAACGGCAGCGCTGCTCATTAGCAACACACACACACACACACACACACACACACACACACAACCCCTCAGTAACAATAGCGTCATCGTCAGGTTATTACACTGGTTCAATCTATAAAATCTGGACGATACAGCACATTTACACAAAGCCATGATATGGTGCATAATATCATTCAAGAAGCGGGCTGACACATCTGATTATGAGAGCAGGCAATCACACACACACACACACACAGGCATGATCAAACTATATTGATTCCTGGAATAACAACAAAGCATCCATTATTGATCCTCTTGTCCTTTCTCTGTACAAGATTCAAGCAAAGTCGGGTAATCAAGGGCATTACAGCATTCCTGGAAGATCTCAAGCACAACAGTCATCAATACACCACTATTTTCTACAGAAAAATGGCTCATGTTTTTAAGCTGGTAGCAGTTTCTCTTCCACATAGGCTTAAGGCACGAGATGATTATTAAAAAGAAATTAATGAAGGATAATAAATTTGGGCTTAAATCACCAAGATACATACATATAAACCGAGAAGACGTACTCCAGTTGTGTTGGTATTTTTAGTTTGCTAAGCTACATTATACCATTACAATCAGCATTAGGCATTACATCACAGCCATGTGAGCGAGAGGCAAATAAGTGGGAAATGGCTTCAAAGGGAACATTATGTTCTTGCTGATTATTAGGCTCAAATGCCAGTTTCCTATTTGCATCAGATGAGTCATCTGTGGAGACACGCAGCTTTATGTTGGGACTGATTCATGGGTAATGCTGTAGTGAGCCTGGTGCAAGAATCAAACAATCACTGACACTTTATGGCACCATGTACATGATGAATACGCCCGACAGCCATTCAGACCCACACAGCAATGATCCTTAAAGCTCCTGAGACGCGTCGGCAATTATGATCTGAACTGAGGGATAAGACGGTGTCAGAGGTGCTGTGGACTGCAGTTTGATGTGACTCAATTATTTAAAAGACATTACCAGCAGAATTATGTGATATTTTTTGCGATACTGCCTTTGTTGTTGTTGTCACACTCGGAAAACAGAGCTGTTCTACTGTGGGATCATAATGCGTTGGCAAACACACTGCCATTACCTCTAGCCTGCCTCTATTAGTGTGATTCTCAGCTCATTATATCGGGAGGAATTCCAACTACGTACTGATGAATTACTCCAGTCAAGACAACACTTGTTAAACCAACCAAAGGACAATAAACATAAGCTGATTTATGGCAGAGACAGGACACAAATGCATAAACATTCAACACAGCAGCTCATAGAAATAACCTTTTGAGATGAAGAAACACTTTGAAAGCAACCTAAAAAAAGACGAAAAAGAAAATTGAGGTTTCTATAGGGTGCTCACCTAGGTGCGCTCTCTCCCTCTGGACATCCTTGAAGTTGAGTCCACTGGTCAGGGTGCTCTCTCGGTAACGGTGGAGGGCCTCCCGCCTCCCATTGGTCCCCAGCTCCCGGAGCACGGACTGCTTGAGAGGCTCGGCCTTCAGACAGTGGGCCCATCCTGAGAAGTCTGGTACAGTCCACTTCACCAGGTCGTCTAGTCGCACAATCACCTTCTCAGACACTGCAATTACCTCATGCTGAAAGGGAAGCAGGGCAAAATCGCAATTACAATCAGAAGCACATACAGTGATTTTTATAAATGCAGCTGAGCTGAGGTCACGGATAGTTTAGTTGTGCCACAGTTTCGTGGCTCTGTTTGAAACAGTTCTGTTGAGCAGACAAACATTTTCACAACAGCACATCTGCAGAAGTGTATGGTTGAAAGTGACATGTAAAACTGTTTTGCTGTTAAGAAATTGCACAACAAACAAATGAATAAACTTTGCCAACACGGCGTGCTGAGCATACATTTTCATATTTGTACGTTCATTCATCTTTTACATTTACAAAGTTTGCAATGCATTTAAAGTTCCTCTTCCACTAACTCATCTCTTTGGTTGGTTCTCAATAAGTTATTTTCTTTACAAATATAGTTCCCTTTTAAAGTTTAAAATATATATTTGTTTTACATGTGCTTCCTATAGTCCTATAGTCCTATAGTACAAATACTATAGTCTAAAAATACTCACAAGGTGTTATTGATGACATTCAGCTGCTAAAAGTGACACTCCATCTGCCCCTTCCATTGCAGTCACAACAAAACACTGCTGTAGTTCAAATCATCTCGCCTCAAGTTGTTGCCAGTTTCTTACACTACCTAATGTTGCTAACATCACTAAGTAGCTAGCTAACATTGTAGCAGTACATTATGCAGGGAGTATACTGTAGAACTCCATTTTTTACGTTTTTTTAAACAAAATACCACACACTACCACACACGAAACACAGATACCAAGTGATACCAACGGTGTTATACTATTGGCTGACAAATCATGTAGGAAGCTGGAACCTGCTGTCAAAATTCTTACACAGAAATAAACAATAACAAACAATTTGGACCCAATAAACAATGTAAAATTATTCATTCCTAATCATAATAATGTTTTAAGGAAGGGATTTTATTCTGAACCTTTCTACAAATTATTTGTCTACATAAAAAATTTCTAGGGATGTTCCGATCCGATCTGCAGGGTCGGGATCGGGGCCGATATGGGCATTTTTCCACTGATCGCAGATCGGCAATTTTGAACGTCCGATTTTTGTTTTTTACGTCAGAGCACAATTTATGGCAGAATGCAGACATGCGCGTAATGTTGCTCTTGCAAACCTGTGGATAAAATGTCTGCAGTGTGGAAATAACTTAAAGTAGATATCGAAAGCAGTACAACAACAACATGTAACATCTGCAATACGCCCATTTCGCGAGGGGGTAACAAAATAGCTGCATTTAATACTACTGATTTGGTACGATAAAATATTACAGAGAAGGTAATTAAATTAATCTCGCTCTGGATAACCAGCTCATCTCCGTGGAAGAGGATCAGGGTTTTCTTCGTCACCTGGAGTTTTTGAATCCCCAGTATGCCCTGCAATCTCGGCATTACATTACATTGACTCCACTTTCGAGTTACAACGTGCCGGTATGCGCACTAGTTTCGTGGGTCTCATACAGCAGAGCATGTAAAACAGGCAACTGAGGAGATGCTTAACACGTGTGAAATAGACAAGCAACACGGCTATTTCATTTTACGTGACAACGTAAGGAATATGAAAAAAGCAACGGATGATATGGAGGTACCAAATGTGGGCTGCGTCACACACACTTCAGCTGGCTGTACACGAGGGTCTGCTGTCACAGCGCAGTGTCATGGACTCACCTGCTAACACAAGGAAGGTGGTACGGCAATGTTACAATAGCATATGCAGAATAAGAAAGAGCCGTATGAAAGTATATACTTTGTTTCAACAAAATAAAACACCTATTAAGGAACAGGTTGGATGCAGGTACTTTTTTTCTTAATGCAGCTGTATTATCCAGGAAAATATTAGTTAAGGCTAAGTATCGGATCAGGACTTGGTATCTGCATTTACTAAATATTAAAGGACTCGGATCGGGATCGGGGGGAAAAAAAAACCTGATCGGGACATCCCTAAAAATTACCAATATGACCTGTAAAGTCCTGAATTCAAAATGTTACTAGAATAAGAGTAATGAAGTATTATTTGCAAAAAGTATCTACAAATTAAGTAAAATGATGTAAAGGTAAGGTAATGTTGTAGTTCAGTGGAGAAAATTAAATAGATACTTTACTGAATATACTGCTGAGTGGGTAAAAGGTCCAATTTGTAAAAAAGTAGATGTTTGAGTCTCATTGCCAACTAGTTAAATGAGCATCAGTTTTTTTACAAGTTGGGAATGAGACTCAAAATGAAACTTTTCAGCAAAGCTATCAACAACTATAAGTGCCAAATAGACCTAAATGGAGTCAAAAGTAGATTATTTTGCTCTGAAATGTAGTTGATTAAAGGCATAAACTTGCTTTAAATGGAAATACTCAAGTAAAGTAAAGTATTTAAAATGCGTACCTAACTATCATACTTTAAAGAAAATTCACTTCACATTCCACCATTGGTAAATTATGTATGGGAGTAAAAGGCGATCTTACTCAAAGGTCAAAGGTTATGTAAAAAGGACAAAGATCGGAATCAGAGCTGAAAGAGGAAACAGGACAAACAACAGAACGTCCTTGTTTATCAACTAAATTGGTATGTGTGTCAAGTAGCATTATGGCGGTGGATGCACATTAATGTAAGTAAATTACAGCAGCATGAATATGGATGATGCGGATGATTGCTGAATTGAATTTATGCCAGCAGTTAAATCAATGTCAAAGAGGACGTGGATGTTTGGGACTTTTTTTGATTAGCGTTTAGGAAGTCTGCTTCCTGATATCCACCATGAATGTTGAGATGTTGTGCTTTTAAATCACTAGTCACACTCAGAGGACATGATTATTACACCTTCAAAGTACAGAGGAGTTTTAGAAATGTGTTACAGTGGGGGTGTAATAGTAGGAGAAAGCTGCGAGCTACATGACACACAACAACACTAATGTGACGCCGTCAGGGAAACTATATACACACTTATATATACATCTGTAGCAGCAATGTGTACGACTGACATTGAGGCACACTGGTTTTGTCTACATACTATTGGCTTGCTTAATAAGATTTGCACTCTCTCTGGTATGTGCTTCCTTTTCATAAAAAAAGACTGAGGTTGATTCAAGCCCTTTTAATAACTCTCATACTTGAGGAACTACAAGTCCGGCGGAGAGGGAAGGAAGCAGAGATGCTTAAATGTGTTTCCATTTGAAGGGCTAATGGCTGAAGTGTTTGTTACCGAGTGGAGTGGAGTGCTGGAAGATGGCTATTACAGAAACGGGAGAAATCTGGAGGACAGATGTGCACAGGCAGAAACGCAGACACTCCGAGTAGGTCTCAGATGTTGATGTTTACCTTGGTTATCTCTATTAAATCTCCCATTTGCCCGGCATCTTTCTGGCTGTATTTGTCCTCAAAGAGCCTGCATATGACTAGCATTAAAATCACATTTATTTACTCTACATTGACATGTTTACCCACTGCATGTATGAATGTAGAGAGGGTGGACGCAATAAAAGCTACACCTATACGATCTAATAAAAATCCGAGCCCAGTAAATCCTTCCTTTGTGAAGCTTACAACGTCAAGTTTTTCAAGATGCCTTTCCCACGTTTTAATGCATTATTTCGTTAGTGTTCCTCTTATTCTAAAAACAAACACATGAACAGAGGACTTTTCAGCGTTTCAGATTCTCTCTGAGTGCTCTGTCTATACAATTACCCATATTCAGTTCTCACATCATCTGCAACTACAGGCATATCAAATCCCAACCAGTTGGAGACAGTATTTCCTTATAAAGGAAAAGCCTGCGAGGGATAGCTTGATATAGCTGTGCCTCCCTCACTAAGTAGAAACATCAAACATGGGTTTTCGGTCTTCTTATAATGAGCTGTCTTCAGCTGTCAAGTGGTGGCGGGTGGTTGTAACCGGCTTTCCATGCAATGAAAAACTGACTGCTGTTTCTGCCTTCAGAAAAGCAGGCCATTTGAATAATATAGAGCAACAATAAATAGCATTCAGCCTACAGCCAGAAACCACATTGTAGTGTATATCTCTACAGAATTAGCTACTGTACTTTGATGCAATCTACTGACAGCACATAGAGAAACAAAAACCATGAAATATTTCAGTTTTGAGTCCATTCGAAATAGAAATAATGCTCTGAATGCTCTGCCGCGGATGTGTGAGTCAAACAGCAATACTTCAAGCACACCAGAGCATACGCACAGCAACAGCAAACCTTAAAAAACACACAGCCGTTCCCTCTATATCAATCAGCTGAATGACATGGTGCCTTGTGTGAGTGTCAACAGATCCTGTTTGGGGACTTGTTCGGCCTGAGAGCAAAACACAACAGGTGAGAGCAATTCAGCAGCTGTCAGCACAGTCCAGAATATAATCAGTCTATGAACGGAGCCAAAACAGGCTACATCCATTTGTTCTTCTCTTCTTTTTTCTTTTTACAAGCCAACGTTAAACCAGCTGAAGTCTGTGGGCTGCTGTGTGAAACAGCTTGTACAGTCAGGAAGCTGAATGCAGGCTTGCGGTTTGCTCAAGTTGTGATATTTGATTGAGAAATTTAAAATTCTGTAGAATAAGGAAATGTGTGTTTCTATGACAGTATGCTTCAGAGAAACCAGCCAAACTAGACCGTTATTGAGAAACGATCACAACAACATGAGCCTTGCATGAGTCTGGTCATGATGAGAAAAACAGAGGTATTTAATGAGAAAGATAAAATCAAGGCTGCAACTTATGATTGTTTTCATTATTGTATAATCTGTTGATCTGTCAGGAAATCGTGAAAAATAAACCCAAAGACATTGAGTCAAACCATCAAACTATTCTAGTACTGCAACAATTTATCGATTAGTTCTAAATACATTAATCACCAATTATTTTGATAATGAATTCAAGAAATATTTGAGGATGAAAAGTCCAAATTCTCTGGTTTTAAGTTGTTATGCATGTTTCCTGGTTTCTTTACTCCTCAGGAAACTAAAGATATTTAGGTTGTGGGCAAACAGACATTTGAGGACATCATCTTGGGCTTTGGAAACAATGATTATTGATATTTGCCATTTGCTGGCATTGTGTTGACCAAAAAACTGATAGATCGATCCACAAATTTGTCAACAACGAAGGAATCATTAGACCTAAACTATTCATCTATGACTAAAATCGTTACCGTTTCATTATCCATCAAATCAATTAATCGACCAATTCTCTCAGCCCTCCACCAAGATGAATCATTGTAGCGGCATTCATCTTCATTGCAGGGGTTCTTCTTCTCACTGCTTTGATTTTTTTCATGTCAAAAGATGAGCTTTAGAAAGTTGCTCTTCTGTAAATGCCGCCCGTCCACACTGTCCTGTCATTTCGAGTTAGGCAGCTGATAGTTCAGCAAAGTGGCAGACACAGCCAGCAGGCCACTTGATAATATAGGTCAGAAGACTGCAAGCCCACAGCCAAGAGGTGACACTCCACATCAGCAACATACCAAACAGCTGGGTGTCATTTCACTGACACTTCCTACACAGATGCATTAAGAGCGTTTATACACTGCGAGTCCTGCACTAAAATGTCTTAATGTGCTACTATAATTTTGCCTTGTGCACATCAGTAAACGCACATACTTTTCTAACAGCTTGTTTTATGATTGAGTTAAAATGCAAGGTAACACATTAACAGCTGAATGTTACATTCTGTCTTCGCTCTTCTATCAATAATTCATGTTATTACTGCAGCAGCACGATATCTCCAAAAACATTAACTGAGTGAATTTATTGCTATGACTGCACATAATGGACTGACAGTGGAAAAAAAGCAGGCTTCTGCTGTGAAACTGTAGATAACTCTCTTCCAGCAACCCATGACTCCGGCAATCTCATTGAAATTAAACTTGCTAAAATCCATATCATTCAATTTATATGGATGCGGCAGTGTACTGGTGGCAAAAACAGCACATAAGGGACATTCCCAATTCTATATTCGGTGATCCAATTAGAAACAATGCACCCTGAAATATTCCATATCGCTGTGAACAATTCCCTGCGAGAAAATCCACGCCACTGTGCGCAAACAGTGAGGGAGACATTCCTGACTGTCAGCGTTCTGCGGCGGAGCGTCTCATCGCTCGGACAGGACTTTCAGCTTTGGAGTCAAGGGGTGCTCGCTCCCAGTGGGTGGGTGTCTTTCTATACTGTGGGTAGACACACACACACACTCACACACTCACACACACACACACACAGTGCTCCTGTCATGCTGGGAAGGTTTCAGCCTGCTGCCTCAGAGAGGTCAGCACTGGAATTCCTGAGGCCAAAGGAGATTAGTAATTGAGTAATGGACATGGTGACATGGACAATGAGGAGACAGAGAGGCAGAGAGGGCAGGAGAAGGAAGAGAGGAAGACGGAGAGAAAGAGAGAGAACGAGGGAATGAAACACAATATGAGTTCATTATCTGTCTCCCCTCCCCATGACTGACCTTGGCTTCAGTGTCCCAAAACAAACTTATCTGGGAATTAAAAAAGGAGCTCTGGGGAGTAAGCCAGGGACAATTGAATTAGAGTATGTTTTTTGAGAGTGCCTCAAGACTAGAAAGAGTTCAAGGTACAACATTCAAAGGTGAGAGTTATTGTACATAATGTTCTGCCACTTAATGCATGCAGTTTATTCATATGCATAAAAGTTGCTGTAATATCCGTGGGGCGCTGAACTCATCTTTTATTCACTGATTCCATTAAGAGATTGCTCTAACATGAGCCGCGGTGATATATGAACTTCGCATTCTTTCGCTGTTATGATGACAGAGAAAAATAAGGAGATAACAGGAGATTTCAAAGCTCCTCTGCAAGTGGGTGAGGCATCCATCATGTAAGGTGACACCACAAAAAAGCTGCGTCAGCTCCCTCGGATCACTGAATCTTTGTACTCTTGTATTTTGGCAAATGCACACAGAGACAAAAAAAGAAGACTAAATGCGTGATGACTCCACATGCTCCATCTAAGAAACCGCAGTTAAGAATGAAAAATATTGGCTGGAGTATTAAGCAAGAGCTTCTCATCTGTGGCTGCATTCTCCTCAAAGGTTATAATAACGATCCACTGTAGCTGGGGGCACTGGAGTCATGCATCAAGGCAAATGTTTGCCTGTTCAAGTGGTTAGTCAATGACAAAGTGGAAAAAACTGAGCTAAAGAGCACCAAAAGGCCCTTGTGTGTTGACAAACCAATGCGCTGCTGTAACATATCATTACTTAGACTCAGAACAGTTTTGTGTAAAGAATCAGAAGATTGTGAAGCACCAGAATGACAACAGCTAAACCAATGGGAAATGTTAGCGGGGTTTGTTTTTATAGCCTTTGAAGTCCAGGGTATTCCATTTTAAAGGTTTTAAATTACACTATCCTAAAAAGCTGGTAATAATTTACATGCTATTTCAGCAATGGTGAGGAATTCACTGGAGGGCAGTGTTCAGAGTTAATGACTTGTTCTGCGGCAGGAGGAGGCACACATGCGCGCACGCCACACACGCACACTAAAAGCCTCCCCCCCTCCTCCTCCTCCCCCCTCCTCCCCTCCACCTCTAAATTCCTGCCATTGTTGTGTGAATGGGGAGATTTGGTATAATGCACAGACTGGCCAAGACAAGGCTGCCGTATGGACGCTTTAAAAAGATCACTGTAAAAATCTGCCATATCACATTTACACTGGAGTCATTCAGCAGAACGACCTTATCCATCAAAATGCTGGTCGCATATCTAAGCCACTTACACTTAATTCAACTAGCATCCCAGATGCCTGAATTACCCATTCAGGGTTTTTCCCTTAGGAAAAATCAAAGAAGCAGCAAATGAATACAATCTAATTTCCCTACAAGCTGGCTTTCCAAGCACTGAAACACATGCATGGACTACTGCCATGTACTGAAGAAATGGCTCTGGATGCATGCCAAAGTGTTTTCCACAGCAATCAATACTGGCCTACTGCTGCAGTCCCCAGCTTGTCAGTGTGTGTGTGTGTGTGTGTGTGTGTGTGTGTGTGTGTGTGCCAGAGCCTTGTCAGCTAGAGGGACAGAATAGAGGAGAAGAGAGGTCAGATGAAATCAGAGGTGATGATAATAGCACATTAATATAACATGATCCAGAAATATTCTCCGCGGTCGTGAATTCCCATTAAGAACGCTTTGCTGTATTCGCATTAAAGTGGGATATATAGTATAAGATAAGCGTAAGCAATTAAGCGCCTGGAGCGGAGTATACAATAAGTGGGTGTTGTGTGTGGGGTGAGCTGTTATCTACACACGCTGTCCAATAGCGCTCTCCTGAAGGGGAGGAGAGTCCAAAAAACAGAAAGTATTACAGCCGGCGAGCCTGGCCATTTGGAGTGAGAAGAAATAATGTGTCACTCAATGAGTTTTAAAAACACATGTGACTGTTCAGTCGGTGGCAGTTTGCAGGCAGACAAATAGAGCAGAGGCCCCAATAGAGGGTTTGTCATAATGGGTGAGCAACTCGACACAAAGCCTGTTTAAAGAGCAAGCAGAGCTCAACTGGTGGGGGTAAACACTGCTTGTCAGGGGGAGATACAATGAAAAACAGAGCTTCCTCCACATATGGACTTAATAATTAACTCAGTATAAATAGATTAATACATTTTCTCTGGACCTGTTCATCAACTATTAAGCAAACACAGGGTGCCAAGAGGTAAGTTTCCTCCAGTGAATCATCCCCTCTATTTCCAGCCAAAGCTGACTGGATTTAAAGCTGGCTGCGTTTAAAAGGAATTGACCTCCAACCCTGTGACAGAAGAAAAACAAGCACAGTAGGTCATGGGTTGGTTCCTCTTGTCACTGCACAGCACAGCAAAACTCAGCGAAACACAGCGCGGGAGAAGCCGAGAACAAACAAATACCTGAGAAATAACCAGGAAATTACATCATAGCTGAGAACACGAGTGAATCAGTAATCCAATTCCAGTGAGTGAGTTCAATATACAGCTGCTCTGATGTCTTGCCTTTTGGTATTCGGAGGATATTGGCTTCGGGCTTAAGATAATAGCTATCTGCAAAGATATGAGGTGTGATGTCAGAGAGAAAGGGAGCAACACTGCTCTGAATGTTTACATGTCAAGTGTCAAACACCGTGTCTGGTTTGTGTTGTGTGAAAATATTCAAGGAGGGGATCTAACATGATCTAAGAATAAATGTCACAAGCCTCAATGTCAGAGCTGTGGCTTTACCTCTCGATTGGTGCCTCTGCTCATTTGGCACTAAAACCCTGTGAAAACAGCACACTTCCTGAGAGCTGTATGTTATCAGCTTCATATCTGCATGAGTCACTGGGCTTATTTGAACTCCAGATTTTCAGCCAGTCTATTACAGATCTGTACTTCAGTGGAACTCCACAGTCATTAATCTGTGTTTATACGCAACCAGAGTCCTGAAAAGAAATGACTAATGCGAAGTTTATAAACTCCACTTCCCCACGCAGCTAAAAATGAACTCTTTGCTAATGTTTACATTTCAGAAACAAATAATCTCTTCACACATTCGTCACTCAGAAGCAGTATTTAACAGCCAGTGACTTTTTATATCGCAGTTTTTTTTTTATTTATTTATTTATTTTACTTTGCGCGGCTGGTTTACCCTTCCTGTTTGTTTTTTGGATTATGCACTGCATCTGTAAGCGCTCCTAGCTGACTCATGCAGTGCAGATTAGTGTTATGGGGCAAAGTCAGCGAGAATCTGAATGGGCTCAGTGAAGGTCATAAACTGACTTGAAGTTGTCAGGGCAATTTCCACTGTGTAATATACAGTAAGTAGTCCGATTTGCTGAGAGCCGGAGCTTTGACAAGCCCTTTAATTGAGGTCAGCCTGCAGGCACCTACATTGCACTTAGACACACCGAATCATCCTCAAATTACATTATTTCTTAGTCTGGTTTATTCTGTAATCAGGCTGCAGCTTCAAAGCAATCTGTCTCTCCTGCCATGATGCAACTTGCTGCATAATTCATGCAGGAGTCAGCTTTAAAGATTTCACTTAACAGACACACAAACTACCCTTCTATGTTTCACTTCATGTCCCAAATTTGCTTTGTTAGTGCAGCCCTTCTGTTATTTAATGTAATGTTTTCCAGATAGACCCAGAGGACTGGAATGTAAGCACTTTGCAATGCAAATAAGTCTTTGGGAAAGGGGCGGAGCTGATGTGTTGTTGCGCAAGTGTGGCCTCAGAATCGACGATGCATGCACTCAAAGTAATTACTAAATAATTGCAGCGTGTTAAAGGCTAAAGCGAGAGGGCTTCAGGAGATGATACCCGTTCACAGAAGAATTCTGCCACAAAGATGATAGCTTGTCTAAGCGGCGGCCCATAAATAGCCACCTTTCTCATGAAAGGGAAATGTGATAGCCACTCTATTACTCAAGAGGAAAGAATGTAAGTAAACCATCAGCGGAAGAGTCGAGTACAAACACGGCTTTGTCCTTCCTTATAAACAATATAACAGCAGCAGAGAATCATTCCCATCCAGCCGCAAGTGATCAAAAGCACAGAGTAGTAATTAAAGTGCTGCCGTCGCTGGATGAGAGAGAAAACAACACACCATTTGTTTTACAGCAACAACAACACAAAAAACTCAATATCAGAGTAATGCCATTCAGCGCAGCGATGTAACCGGATCACAAGCGCCACATATGGCCACAGTCAATCATAACTATTGCTTTTTCTGTGCCAACAACGGCGTAATGTAGCTCAGAGGCGTCTTTTCTTTTTTTTTTAAGCGCTGCCTCAAATGTGAGCTTGACAAGATCACACTGTTGAGGATGGAAAGGTCCACATGGAAAAATTATGCAAAGCTTGGAGAGTAGTTAAAACGTGTCGGCGCTGGCTCTGCTCTGCCACGCTTTATGACTCGCTCTGCCTCTTTCAACATCAGGCGGCATTACAAAATATCTAATAACTATCGTAGCGACTGATCTGAGCCAAGTTGACCCCATGCATTCATTACCGTTTCGCAATTTCCGCCCGTATGTCAGTGTTTGACACGCTTTGCCGAGAAATGAAATGACAGAGCCTCGGCGCAGGATTCTTGCGGATTTTCCCCTTTATAAGACAATTAACCCCATAGAGCGCAGCGGCAGCCTTATTGAGCGCAGCTGGACAAGTGCACATTCAGCAGTTGACAACCACAATAGGCAAATAGGCTCAAATAAAACGAGAGAACAAATACAGCTGTAGGTCAATCCTTTTTATACCGCTCGGATACATCAATGTCAGCATCGATACATGCGTTTATGAATGCCTCCCAGCGGAGAAAACACACCCACTGCCAACTCTTAACGCAGTAAAAGAGGCAGTTTAATAATAATGATAATACTAATACTACTACTACTAATAATAATAATAGTAAATGCTTGCCAACAAATCAGGAAGAAACACAGTCATTTGTGCTCATTCACCAGGCGATTAATATTCCTACCTCTCCGTGGGTGACCGTCCGTCCCTGGGGAGTATCCTCGGGTAGAAAATAAAGTTTGGAGCTTGATAAAAGTTGCTTGCTTGTTCTTTCTTCCCAGAGCAGCTGAAGCTCCGCTATGCAAATAGGATCCTCCGGTTTACATCTGACGAAGAAAAAGTCTCCGAGAGACAGAATCCTCGGTTTGCCTTCCCGGTGAAATTTAAAGGCTTTATAGAATATATATGGTCCATGTAAGCCGCAAGACGAGCCCACCCACTGTAGGGGAAAAACACATACGGGGAAATTAATGAATGGCTTTACATCAAGTCATTTTTGGTAAACAAATCGTCGCTAAGTGGACACAAACATTTCAAACATCCATGCGTAATTACGCACAGTTGGCAGCTATCACATTCGGATCTCTCAGTTTTTCTCCACACAATTAGTATCATGTAACTATTTTTAGATGTTCAACATATGACACAGATGTGGTCACACTAACTGCAATGTGACAAAGTTTTGTGGACGAGGCACGTGAGCACAGTTTACAGCAGGTGGCGATTAGCGCAATGCGAAAATAAAATAAATCGACGGTTGATAACAAACGTTACCTTCAGTGAGTTCGGCTCCATCTCGACGTTATGAATTGATTAAACTCAACACGCTCTCCAAACTTGCTGGCTTGAATGGATTGCCGAAGGTCCTGCAAGGGACATATCTCCGCGGAGTTTAAAACATCGTGTATTGGTCGATACACGAGCGTGGGAAAAATGTGTTTTGTCGTAAACACACAGCGAGATGCATCGTGCACGTCCGCGTGTCTATTTAGTGGATTAATTCTGCGTTTGTGATTTTTTCCCGGGTTCCTATTGGGCGTAACCACGTGTTTAGACACAATATTGACGCATAACTATAAAAACATCAACATTTTTTAACCATCAGCGAGTTTGTGTTGTGTATAAAACAAGAAATGAGGCATACGCAAAATTTCTCAGCATCTAAAAGCGCGATTAATGCCAATATGCTGCGTTTGTGTGTTTTTCCGAGGCTGTGTTTCTTCCAGGACTTCTGCAAAAGACGTTCAGTATGAAAGCACATTTCTCACAGTAATGACACTGAGGCGCTTGCTGTGGATGCCTTCAAGAAACAATGTTACATGAAAGTTAATAGGGCTATCAAATGATTCCTCAAAAGGCAATGTGGGACCCGTGAGGTGCCGGCTGCGCTTTGAGCGGAACTTGCTCCTCGTCATGGATCGGGCGCGCGGCTCGGGCTTTTATGCCGAAAATAATGGCCTTTATATATTTTGAGGCGAACGATGAAAAGACAAAAAAAAAAAAAAAAAAAATTGGCCGAGTTAGAAAAAAAAAAGCGGGGCGTCACGAGACAGAATTCACGAGGCGGTCCATTATCCGGACATAAATCATGTTAAAACGCGGCACTGACCTTGTGAAGACAGCGGGATATATTTGACACGGGTTAATACATTTGCACGATCAAAGCCCTCTTATATAATTATTTTTAATGAATATTTATCACCGTAAACACCGAGGAATTACAAAGGCATTATGATATCCGATATTAAAATATGAATTATTAATCCCGGCCGTGATATTTATGCGAAGTTAAACAAACTTGGCGCTTTCTATTTACATTTGTGGACTCATTGTCCTCTCAGTCTCCGCTGCTGAATGTGTCAGCTGTATTTTATCGGCTGTCTGGATTTATTCACGCACTCCGAGGTGATACCCGCTCCGTCCACAGGGCTGTGCTGTTTCCCCGCTGCCGTCCACCCTTTGCCCCGCATTTATCCACCACTCAGATCACAGAGCATGCAACAGCGACATGGGCCTACTTCTGACACCAGCTATTTCAAGTACAGTATTACGCAATGCGCCTTTTTTTTTCTCTCCCTCCCTGACAGGGCATACAGGCGCGTTGATTCACATCTAGCAAAGTGTTTTCCTGTTCACCAAGCGGATGTGTTTTCTTATTTGGGTTCTGCTGCTGTTATGAATGGCTGTCTGGCACAAGAATCAGTGGCATGGAGGCTCATAGATAATTACTCCCCCCCCCATTATGTCAATGGGCTTCAGCAGACCTATATAATATGATATCATCTGGAACATTTGGGAACAAGATCATAATATCAGTCCTGTGAATGGCGCCTTCCCTCCGCTGCTGCAGAACACCATGTATTAATACTAAAATAGCTGAGGCAATGTTCTGTGACAGTGTTTTAAGTACCAGTTTAGTGCATCGGTTCGGAGTAAGAAAAGGTGGATTACACAAAGGCTCATTGTCTTACATGCGGCTGCAGCAGTTGGGATTCCTGCAGTGAATCTAATATAAACCGCGGCTCTTAGTGTTATCTTTCCCTGATTTTCTCTCCCAGTCATTTCAGTGGGCTGAATCAATGGGGTTGCATTGTTAATGGCAGCCACTATAATGAAGTCCCTGGTTAATCAATGGCACCACTCGAGCTCTTATCTGGCAATTGCAAGTGTTTGCTTGTCAACAGTCACAGAGCCCAGCAGCGACTGCAACATTGTGGCGCAGATATTGATGTGAATTGGTGTGAACGGAGCTTCATGTTGAGAAATGTTTATTGAAAAATAAATAAGAAGTCTGTGTTGGGAAGACAGAGGGAGGTATTGTGCAAACGCTGCAGAATACACACGTTGAGTGTAAAAAAATCTGAATTTACAATCTGATCTGCTTCTCTTTTTCTCAGTACGCCTTTGTGAGTAGATAAGACTCAGTAAAGGAAATCAATTAGATATATTTACATGGTTTAACCTCCTGAGTGAACTTGGCACATGACAGGAATGAACGAATGAAAAGAATAAGGGAAGCAACATTACATTACATTAGACCTCTACATTAGTCTAATGGCAACAATAAGTAGCTTGAGACATATACTGAAGTTGGGCTGGAGATATACTAGGCTCATTCATTGTGTCAGGGTAGGGTTGGATGTTATTACAGAGTGTAAGTGTCTTTTCCTAGTTTTTACAGGGAATTCCAGTATTTTTAAACCTGGGCCCTATGAACATGTTTTGGCATGTAAATGATTCGTACTCACAAAAGGTTTTAGAATCACCTGATAAGATCAACTCAGCTGGCAGCCCTGACACAGCTACAATGGATCCTTTGGGCCAACTTTGGCCGTCAAAGTCACGTCGACTTAAAGAAAGCTTCTTATTCTAAGTGTCTGACAACACTACAGAAACTGTTTCCTGCAGAAAGGGACCAATTTTTAAAATTCTTAATTTATTTTATTTTGAAGTTTTCAATTAGACATGAACATCACAACCTATCCCCCCCAAAAAACAAACAAACAAACAAAAAACCTCAGATACACATCTAAGGCTCTTATCATTAACAAATCAGGCTCTATCTCTGTATGAATTGTTTTGATAATGTTGTCAGACAACGAAAATAACATCCTCAGCCTGTCAGTAGCAAAAAACAGCACTTTTAGTAGCTGTAACTTTGACAGTCAGAGTTGCCCCAAAGGATTATATTATGTTAAATCTACTGGACCGATTCCAAAATGTTCGGTAAGTATGAATCATTGACACAAAAGAAGCATGTAAACACAGGGCTCAGATATGAAAACACAGGAATTCCCCTTAAAGGGCTGCATTTCAAAAAGATGTTGTAACTTTCTGAACTTATCACACAGGTCTACTTTACTTTGCCTTTTCACCACTTATTCATTATATCACCACTACCGCTGATTATTTATCAAATATCTCATTGTTTTAATATTTTCTGAAACTGCCAACAGTCATCCCGACAATATTGTTGCAATATGGATGCCAAGGTGTTGAAATGTTGTGATATTTGATTTTGTCGCCCAGTTCCGAGAATTTACAAAGTTCTGAGGAGATTTCAAAATATCAGCGTATGTATTGTGTGTCCCGATATACCCTTGAATATCCCAATGTTCTTTTCCTAAGGCCAAATCACCTCAACTTATACTGAAGCTATATTGTTCAACACAGTAGAACAATGACTTCGGGCACACTGTTGAGTATTAAATGTATTACACAGTATCCAAGCTGAGCTCAAATCCCCTAATCTAAAAATAACCCCCTGTAAGTCCAGCCTCACATGCGGGTTGTGATTCTTGCTTTCATTTTAGACTTTAGTTTACATTCTCGAGCAGTTTTTTTTTTTTTTGTTCCGCTTTCGCAATCACTGTCGACGTATTGAAACATTCTACCGAGCTCACTCGCTGTACAAACATCTTTTGTTTCATTTTCAATACAAAACTGTTCTACTGATGTGTGCTGCCTGAGCGAGCAAAGGAGTTTAGAAAAAAAGTATACTCCGAAGGCGCTGAAAAAAGGCAGGGTGGTTTTGTTTCAGGTAGTGCTTATAGCGGAAACGTACAGGATGGATAAAGTGGTAGAAAAGCTCTTGTTCTCTCAGCACAGGTGTTCCACATTCCACATAATGAGGCAGCCTCAGCAGGGAGCCACAGATGTGTTTGGAAAGTCACCTCAACATGGAGAGTTACAGTTCCAACCACAGCAAAGCAATACAAATCTCATTAAAATAGCATATTGCTACATAACTCTAACCGTATGTTGACACGTCTTAATGATGAATATGAATGTTTGTTTGAATGGCTTAAAAATAATATGAACCATTTCAGTTAGGAAATCAACCCGCAGACAGGCTACAAACAAAATTAATGGGGAAATGATCTATTAATGTTTTGAGTATTTTGTAAGATATGGCCAGAATTTTTGTTTAAAGCTTTAAAAAAAAATGAACTAACATTATCAGTGTGTAGAAGCAGGATTTTATGAGGTAATTTCAAAGATGTCAAGGCTACTATAGTTGCTAACTAGCTAGCCTCAGCCCATCCTGTCCTGTCTTTTACCGGCAAGAAGCAACAGTCTGATAGCCCCTGCTGTTTCAGCTAGCATAATCCATAAAATAGACTCACAAAAAAGAAAGAAATTAAATTCCTTACTAAACAGAAACATGTACCCTCCAAATTCAAGTTTCTCTCTTATAGCCTACTGAACTAAGACTAGGTTAACTACCTCCTTAAATCATGTTAAAACACACTTCATTATGAACTACATAAAACTCACCAGCAGTTTCGCGGTAAATCCTCAGTTCACCCAAAAAAATGGTGTCCCGCTTCTCTGCAGGCCTCCCCCGTCCCCACCTGCTGTGTTTTATCATCCCTGAAGACATTAGCTCGTGTTGGTCCGAGCCTGTATCACCTCTGTACTGTTTTCCTTGTTGTCAAACTGAACTCTGTCAGTCTTGTAGGCTGTGTTCAGTCCCTGGTTAGTGTCCAGCCCTGTTCCAAAACAAACTGTAGGGCTACTATTGCCATGGCTGACTGAGAATGGCTAATTAGCTAACGGTAGCTAGCTAGCGTTACAGCTAAGGATAGTTAGCATAGCACAGCAGTTGTCAGTTGCTCAGGCGACGTGCTGCCCCTTGTGATTCTGGAGCTACCTTCAAATTCTGGATATACTCTACAAATCATAGCTTTAATTATATATTAAAATATGTTTGTATTAATTATATGTATGTATGTTTTATTTATTACATGTATTAAAGAAGTGAAGACTATGGATATGAAAACGAAGCCGATGTGGAAGTGCATTAATTCGGTTTTCTTTCTAATGGTCACCCCTGGTTACAAATTGTAAGTCAGACTATAGAAGTGATAAGAAAATCACCCTACTTCTCAGTTGATCTCAAAGAATCAATTATTTTAGGCTTGATAATTATCACCAGACTCTGCATGCAACAAAATAATGTAAGATTAATCAGTTTTTTATATGTTTAGCATCAGAAAACCTGTGGTAACAGTTTTATCCCATTAGTGGACATTCTTTTAGGCTACTTATTGGTACGTTTTTAAAGCGTTAGTCGGAAGTTTAGACCTCATCCTGATGTTCATTCAGTCCGGAAATCTTTGTGTTTCACACACTTCAACCAAGTATCTTACTAGAGATGTCTCAATCAAGCTGACTTAAGTAAAACAAATGATTCTACATTGTTGTGAGAACTGCTCGGATGTAAATGTAAAAGTATGTTTCACTTAATGTAAAGTTCTACCAGCACAATACTTAACGATGCATCATTACAGATAAATCATTGTTTGCATTAACATGCACACAGCATTGTAATATTATAGCAGGTTGATGTGGAGCTAAGTCTAACAACTTTACATCTTTTCTTGTATGTGTAAACATTTACAAAGCAAATTAATCAACATTTGACTTGTAAATGTAGTGGTAGAGGTAGAAGAAAATGGAAATGCTTTAGCACAAGTTACTAAAAAATGGGGCTGTTAAAAGTACCCAAAGTCATACTGGAGTAAAAGCAAAGCAAAATATTATCAAATGTGTCTGATATTGAATGTACCTAAGTATCAAAAGTAAAAGTAAACTATTCACATA
>OMLP01015235.1:33930-55181 GCA_900302685.1 Spondyliosoma cantharus | reverse complement strand
TTACAGTCTGAATACCGTTAACCTATCAAATAATTTTTTGGAATTGAAACAAACAAATAATCAAGTCTTCTGACTACTAAGCTTAAAGAGTCACAAATCTGAGAGGGCATACAAACTTTGCTATCACTTTTTAGGAACACACAAATAACTACTTAGACCTTTGCTAGATATCATATTCAAGTGGTAGACAACTGCACACCGGCCTCTAGTGTGACATTTAGTGTTGTGGAGCCACTCATATCATTTTGCCATACACAGGATGTGATCATTATATGCAAGCAAGTTAATGCATTTCACATTACAATTTACAGGAGCTATGACCAATGTTCTACAATTGTTTCTTAAATGAGGAAAATCCAGACTTGCTTAAATTTGCCAGGTCATCCTGAATTGCCAACCCACAACATGATGCATATAATGGAAGGAGATGTATCAAGATGGAATATAGCAGAATAATAACTCTAGCTCTAAAATATGCCTTCTGAATTAGTTGATAAACTGGATGAGTTTTCTTTTGTGAACTAATGTTTCTCAGTTAACTTAAGGTAACGAAACGTTGTAATGCTATATCACAACTTCACTTACTGATCTCAGTGATGTGATAGTGGTAGCAAAGGTGGCAGTGCCTGAGGATACAGCTGGAGGTGCCTGTGGGTTAACCTGGGGTGTGGAGACCTGAAACAAGAGCCAACATTTTAACCTGTTAAAAATCCACGTTAAAGTGTTTAATGACCATAAAGTCTGGTGTACACCACAAACATACTAACTCGAAGTAAAATGTGATCATTAATCTGTACAAAATAAGACTATAGATGACCTAGATATATGTGTAACATTTACATTTACATTTAGATTTAACATTTAGATTTAGATTTAGATTTCAAATTTAATTTGTACCTCAAATGTAAGGAAAATTAGCTAAATGTGAGGAAATATTCAAAATATATCAGCTAGAAAAGTGTGACTGAATTTTTACATTCAGCATACCTCGGGGCCACGGGGAATGATCGCAGAGGCAGAAAACTGTTTCATTGGCATTTATTGTTTTTCACCTATTTTGTTAAAATGATTAAAGGAATATATTACAAGGATGTGTCATTTAATAGTATAAACACCAACATGATCGCAGAGGCAGAAAACTGTTTCATTAGCATTTATTTTCATTGCCATTTATCTGTTTCATTGGCATTTATTGTTCATTTATTGTTTTTCACCTATTTTGTTAAAATGATTAAAGGACTATATTTAATAGTATAAACACCAACTTATCTGTGAGGATGGAGGTTTAAAGCATCAACATTGCATCAGGTAAATTACCTAACAGCTGCTGAATCACAGGAGTTCTCTCATTTGTGGTCGCCTCCTTTTTTCTTTTTCTTTTTTATCAGTGGGCCATTATAAACCCATAAACCACGTTAAAAAGTTAGCGTTTGTTTCTTCTGTGTCAGTTGCAACAAAACGTCCTTATCTAATTGCCCAATCATTCCTTAATATTTCACAGTACTTTATGAAATGCTCCAAATAGCTGCATGATTACATAACTGCTATCTGACATAAAAGGTGGAAGTTATCAGGCATCTGTGTGCACCTGTTCTGCTTCAGCACGCCAAAGATCACAGAGATGATGTTGCATAAACCTGATGGCTGTTCTGTAAGAAATCAGTTAATCCTTGTTGATCCAAGACCGACGTGTTTCTACGAGTACCAGACTGTGATGAATACAACATATAAATGATTTACAGCTGTACGTCATATTTTCTACAAAAAGCCTCCCTTCCTTCTTTAACACAATGAATGGGTCAAGGTGACAAATGACTCTGTGGATGGTACCAGTCATGGAGGGGTGCCCACTAGCTCAGTTGGTAGAGAAGGCCTCCATAAAAAGGCCCAAAAAATACTTAAGAAAAACAATACTGGAGAGAATTGTGTTGCAACACCAATGTTTGTTTGCATTTGTTCTAGAGTGTTTTTTTCCCCTCAGACTTCAGCAAGCTCAGAGACCCAGAAGACATCCTCACAGGCAACAGATACACTGAACTTCACATGTGCATTAGGTGAAGTGGCTCTTTAAATGTGTTGTTTGTGCAATAGCCTACCTGTGCATGGAGGTATGGTTTAAAAAATACTGGATTTTAAATGAATGTGATTGTGAATGATGTGGCTCAAAACACCTTGAAAGTAGCTACTGTAAACATAAGCCTACAGTACATACACACACACACACCTGGATTACTTCAGAGTTGTAGGACGCCATGGACTGGATCCCCTTTCTCTGTGTGTGACACTAAAAGGGAAGAATGTTCTCCTTGGTGTCTGGAACAATAGATATTGTATGACTTTGCTAACTTATGGTGATCTTATGGTGAGCTGTTGCATGTAATTGTCAACACACCTCCAGCACCGCTGTTGATCATCATGTAATTGTGGGCTGCATTTAAGCACCATGTCACTTTGCGATTGTGTCTTGAGAAAGGTTTTTTCTATTTGCTCCTCTGCTAAGCTAGGCTAGTTAGCTTTTAGCAGCAGTTGCACTTATGATTTAAGATTTAGTTCCTGTCTTCTTCACATTATACAACAAACTCTATTACTAAGAATTGTATATTTTTTATTCCAGGTTACAAGAAATGGAGGGCAAACTAGCTTTAGCACAAGCTAGCTCTAAAGCTAGGCTTAACTAGAGTGCAGTCATCACACTGTCAGTGGTTTCCTTTTTTAAAAGAAAATACTGCAGTTTTCATTGCTCAACCTTAACAATACCTAATAATTAGACGAGAGAGCTGAAGAAGAAACAGCAACAGATGTGTTAATACTGGTAGTACATATTCCTGTGAGTTGAGAGTGCAGTTTCTATTTATTGTTTTTTAAAGTTTTATGTCAAGTTTGCGGCAAATGTTTAAGCAGTGTAAAAGGCATTTTTATTTAATCTACTGTAATGTAATGAAATGAAGGTTTAACAACTTATACCACTGTTGACAGTCAGTAAACACCTTAGCCTTTCTTTCTTTAATTGTTTCTGTAGCTGCTCTCTGCTATGTTGCAGCAATGTTCCTTTACTGATAAAATCAACAAAAGGCTTATCAATTATCAGTAATAAGTTGATATATTTTCATGAGTATGAAGTCATGCGGGATTTCTTTTTAGATTAAATCAATTCAGAGGTTTAAAAAAACATCATGTGCAGGAATGACTTTACTGAAGATACGTTTCATTGTGATCAAAGCCACAGTCAAACTGCTCCTCTGCTAAGCTAGGCTAGTTAGCTTTTAGCAGCAGTTGCACTTATTATGATTTAAGATTTAGTTCCTGTCTTCTTCACATTATATAACAAACTCTATTACTAAGAAAGTTTTATTTAAATTCCAGGTTACAGGAAATGGAGGGTAAACTAGCTTTAGCACAAGCTAGCTCTCAAGCTAGGCTTCACTAGCCAGAGTGCAGCATCACACTGTCAGTGTTTTCCTTTTTTAAAAGAAAATACTGCAATCAAAATATCCAACACCAGTTGCATTGTCATATCAACTTTAATCACTTGGGTTGGCTCATGTGAACGATGTAATCCCTTTGTTGTATGAAAAGATTTCCAAATGAAGGTTTTAAATAAAATGTTCCTTTACTGATAAAATAAACAAAAGGCTTATCTATTATCAGTAATAAGTTGATATGATCGTGAGTATGAAGTCAGGCTGGATATGTATTTATATAAGGCTGTCCTATTTGCTCTCCTTTTATTCAGCTGATGGTAACATTCTTGATATCTGTCTGCTCAACAGCTGAGCTCTTATCAGTTCTCTCATTACTGGCACACATTACACTGCAGTTTTGATTTGCTTGGATTTCTTGTAAAATGAGTCATACAGTGATGTCAGCTACTTACTGACTTCATGGTTCAACTTCTGTTTGACCAGCTGTAATCAGCATGCCAGAACATTTATGGGACAGCTTTACAAGTGTAGGCAAGCTCCTGTTGACAAGGTAAATAACGCAGGAGCCATGTCACATAATAGGTATCTGCTTTCCTTATAAGTCTTGCTACATTAACCTTAGTCTTATTTGTTTCTGCGGCAATCTCTTTCCAGGGAATCAGAAGATTAGATTAGATTAGATTAGAGTGATTTAAATGAGAGTATAATGATGAATAAATGGAGGCACTGCACGAAAGAGACGAGAACACATGAAACAGAAGATACTGAGGATAATACATTTTCATTTACGGTAGCTGTAGCAGGAAAAGAAAGGAAATGTCATAGATTCCTAATAGACTTCATGGTAAACAAACACTTCCTGCTTCCCATAATGTCACAAGGAAGATTGTTTCCATCAAAAATACCATCCGAGAAAAACATTCCTCCCTGGCCTCAGATAGCTGCACAATAAACTCTCTTCCCTCCTACACAACAAGAATCCTGCATCAGATCTGGAGATCTTTTGATCACTGATCCCACTCACTGACTGAGCACTTATATCCCATCTGCATTCAACACAACTCTTCTAGGCAAACCAGCTTTAGTCGGAAAAGAGTCACAGGATCAGTACTTTTATTCAGGCCAAGACAACAGGGAATCGAATCAACTCTGTTTGCCTCGGACTATGAAGGCAGCAGTACTCTTTTAAGTGCTAATCTGCTTTCGTGTAGTTTTAAAGTGAGCCCAGTGATTTGTAGTGTTACAAGATGAAAAGTCATGGGCTTGTGATGAGAAGGCTTCAAATTTCAAGTTTATTTCATTAATATGACACTTTAAAAACAAACAAGTTTTGCAACACAAAGACAGACACTGTGTTTGTTTATGCATACAAGCTTCAAGACACATATGTATATAATACAGCAAGATTAAAGTTGGTGCAAGTGGGTGAATAGAGGGTGTTGAAGGAATACGGCAAGATAATTACCAAACAAAAAACGATTTAAATCATAATTTAAAACACAGTTTATCTGATTAAATAAAAGGAGAGATGGAGAGAAATGTAAATAATTTGAACGAGAAGCCAGTGGGATGCAGGAATAGGGCTGATGTGGTGTCAGTTCTTGGACCTTGTTAATAAGCAGGCTGCAGTGTTTTGGACTAGTTGTAGACAGGAATTGGTAATTGGCCTGAGTAATACCTTGGGGGAGGGACTTAAAATAGGCCACCCTGGACAATGTTAGCACATGAACGACACTTTCCAGATCAGAGGGTAGAGATAGATTGTTTTTTTAGGTAGCAGTATCGGCCCTGAAAAAGGCATATCGGTCGACCCTGTCAGATGGTGTAAGGAAATGCCTAGCAGGAGATGGTTCTGAGTTGGAAGAAACTGAACCGGACACAGAATTTAAAACTAAGCTCATCATCAAATACAGCGCCCAGGTTTTTAGCGTGTGGTCTGATGTAGGCGAGAAGGTGAATGACGTTCTGGGCAGTAACAGTGGTGTGACGTGAGGGGGTGAAGAGCGGTATCTCTGCATTTGACACAGTATTGTAGTTGAGTTACAAGGTTGTCAGTTCAATCTCCTAACTGGCTAAATACATTTGAGTGTGCAAAATAAAATATTATTGCTTGTTCCTCCCTTATTATAGATGTTTATATAGTCCTGTTCAAGGCCCATGACCCCCATCTGCTCCAGTGTAGCTGCTCGGTGGCCACCAGGTCAGTGGTTGAACAGTGGCTGAACTTGGCAGCTGCCAGGTGTGTGTGTTTGTGTAACTGTGTGAAGAGAGAGGGGCTTTCCTGAAGGAGAGAGCATGCTTAAAGTGAAACCACTGAGTAAATAAAGAGATGAATTGTATGCATCAGCTTGCAGACTGCTCACTGTACATTTCCACATTGATTTTTATTTATTTTGTAAACGATGAAACTTCGAGACACTGCATCAGTATGGTGGATGTGTTTGCCTGATAACCCCCACACACACTCAGAAAAACCCAATGTCCAGAAAATGACAGTGACATTCAGACAAAAAAAGACAAATACTTCTGTGGTCAATTTTTTTCTGCTGACTTTTCAGTTTCAGACGGCTGCCGCGATATCGACTCATTTGATTAACTATGTGCATACACCCATCATATCTTGAACGTGTGTGATAAGAAAACAAGCGTGTGCAACCCTTTGTTTTGGCACAGTGAAGTAACATTTGTACAGACCGCACTCACTGTATAAGGCAAATATCAAGTGCAACAATGTGAAGTGCAGTTTGTCACAGATTAATGGGAAAGATGTATACTAACAAACAATTCATCTCCCTGAAGAAAATCTACATTTTTCACTGTTACGTCTTCCTCTGGGTGGAGGAGCTGTCTAGCTCATCACTCAACCAACAAATCAAATTTGGGAGTTTGAGTCAACTCAAGTGTGATTTTAGTCCAAGAGCTAGAAGCAGCAGAAGGAGCCGACAGCAGAATTTAGAGAACTTCCACTGCACAAAACCCCACAGGTCCTTACATAATCAGATGTCCTACAACAAGGACATCACATTAGAAGTACCACTGTTAGATCTCTGAGCTGAGTGTGGCACTGACAACGTTTCTAACTGTGTTTGAGGAAGCTTCCTTCATACATGACAGTGTTACAAATCGATTGTTAAAATGTTAATTTATTCATTCAAGATATTTCATACAAGTGCACAAGAAATCAATGACAAACAAAAGTCAATCATACATTATGACAACAAAAGCACAGACTAAACTGACAAACAATGACAGCTAACAAACTACAAATGAAAACATACATGATGAAAATGATTTGACAGAAATTGTGAATAAAACCCTGTATTTGTGTGAAATAATAAATGAAATAAGATGTCTCTTAACGGTTAGACGTGAATATCGCAATAACATTTATGAGTAGAGAATAAAGATATGAAGAAGACACATTCACTTTACATATGACAGGCCTAGACCGCTGCAGTAACTTTTCTCCAGAGTAAAGTGTCTCATCTCCCCTTCTGTTAAGTTAGAAGTTTTCATAGTGATGTATAAAATGAGCCTGATCCCTCTTGTTCATCTGCTGGCAAGCTTTCTCCACGTTCTTCGTCAGTCCAGGTGGTCCACAGCTGAACACACCGATTTTACGCACCTACAGAGAAAATTAGTTAAGCTAGTTAATTCAAATAATGAATGTGCTGGATGCAGTTTCGGACAAATACAAGATAGCTGTGAAGGGCTGACCTCAGGGTGAACCTCCTGCAGCGAGCTGAAAAATGACACAAAGGGCGGACGGCCGAAGTGGGTGACGGACCGCAGGCCGGTGAAGAGGCTGCGGTTCCACACCTTCTGAAAGTGGCGCTCACACACGTACTGTACACACATGAAGACACAACGGGGGGAAATCATCAGTGTTTATCATTTATTCATTTTTTCATTCATTCATTTCAATCTTAATATTATATTTCCCAACTAGTCAACTTCCTGTTTTCGTTCAGAGTCGTAGAAAAAGTCTGAAGCACTCAAGAGGTTAATGAGTTAAAAAGCTTTTCTGCTAACCTATAAATGTAAGAGCCCAAAGGACGCCATTTTGTACTGTCCTGATGAAGGCCTTAAATGTTGAAACACGTAGCCATGTTTTTACTATTGTTGTGATTCAACAGCCATGATTAATCAAAGGATTGTTAACTCATTACCCTCTTGAGTGTGTCAGACTTTTTCTATGATTCTGAAAAAACAAGATCCCTAAATTAAGCAACAGAGGGACACCATTTTCCACAACCGAGCAGTACTCTTTTTTTCATCATAGGAACTGCAGATCTCACCAGCATGGTGGTGCGGAGGTCGAACTTTTCGGCCACCTGAGTGATGTAAGTGTGGACTGAGACCAGCTCCTGCGTGTCCAACTCCTCCACCTCCCTGATGATGTCTGACACCCACTCAAACTGACGCTGCGTCCGTGTTACCCAGATGAAGTACACCTTCAAATAATCAGCAAATGTTCGAAGAGATTGTAAAGTGAGCTTCTTGCACAAATAAATTAGTCATCAAGAAGAAGAAATGTACACCAGGCTGATTTTAAGCAGCACCTTTTTACACTGGATCTTGGACTTTATGGAGGACTTGAACACCAGGTCTTTGAGGATGGAAGCGAATGGGGTGACTCCAATCCCTCCTCCCACCAGGACAGACACCTCAAAGTCAGTCCACTCCTGATGGCCCTCACCAAACGGGCCATCCAAGTACAGCTTAGGATGAAAAGAAAAAAAAATCATGTAATGACTATACATGGCGACACAGATGAAACAATTTACACACATAAAATAATGATTTGACCTACCTTTGGATAGGATCCAAGCTCAATCAAGCTTTCTTCAGTGTAGAGCTCTCGGAGCTGGCTGGTCCAGGGCCCCACAGCTCGGATGTGCAGGCTCAAGGTCTCTTCGTGAGGGGCTGAAGTCAGTGTGAATGGATGGTACTCATCTGTGCCCAACATCAAGCAGGCAATGCGAACCCACTGGCCTGAACGGTACACAAAGCCCTGTGGTCGCTTGAACTCCAGATGTGTCACACCTACAGATAGGGCAGCCAAGGAAAAGAGCGAAGTGTCGATGCAACAACAATGGCAAGGGTAATAAAATCAAGAAGAGACGGAGAATAATGAGACATTTCAAAGCTGATTTTCGAGGAATTGTAAATGTCACCTGAAGGCAGCAGCTCAGCTCTGACCACCGGGATCTCCACCTTCTTTCTGCTCAAGCTGATTAGTTTGTCCAACAGGAAGAGCAGCGCAGGTGGGATTAAATAAATGTAGAAACGAGGCGCTTGGAGCAGGGCGTAACTGCCATGAATAACTGTCTGTTGGATGAAAACAAAAAAAACAAATTAGACGATTCATAAAACTGCCACCTGAATGCAGAGTGCATTTAGGGTATTCTAAATTCAGAAAAGTACTTACAAGCGTGTACACTACAATGTAGAGGTGATGTGTGATCCAAAACCCACGAAAGCTGATGCGACGGAAATATTGTGACGCAAAAACATACAGAAATGCAAACACAAAGAGAAGCAAGACACCGGTCATTCCTAGGAAAGAGACAAAAAACATAAGTATAGCATAATAAAACAAACAGTCCACGCAGCACTGAATGTCTAAAATCTGTTTCCTGTGATACCTGGAACAGATTCGAAGAACCACCACGACCACTTCATAGGAAGTTCTGATCTACAATGAAAACAGATTAGTAAATTAGCCAAAATAACTCTGCAAATTGTACAAATTGCTGCAAAAATCTGGCAGATATTTCAGACATTACCCGTTGTTTGAAAAGACTTTGGGGAACAGACAAGACAGGATGCTGAGGTCGCTCACGGAGAAGACGTAGATGTTGACCACATGGCCCAAACTATGAACAACTGCAGTCAGGATAGAAACAGGAGTGAGCTCATGTGCATAAACATTTCATTACATTACATTTACATTACGTTTCCATCATTTGAAAACCTGCAAGGACGATGGCAGTCATGGCCATAATGCGATGGAAATCGATGGCGGCGTCAAAAGGGATGTATCGGTTGAGGAAAGTCTCTCTGCACAGCGTGATGAGGTTTCGACACACGGTGAGGAGCATGTAGGAAAACAGGAAGGAGACGGCGGCTGCCGTACCACGGGAGACAGTGATGCCCACCACTGAAGTCTGAGGGAAGCCTGTAGTTTCGGCCTGCACAGTGTAGTCTGAAAACAATGTTTTAGAAGGTTGCTTGAGAAATGGCTGACACTGACCAGAGGCATACAAGGTTGAAAGGTAAAGAGAGACTACGAAACATTAACATGATTAAGCAGCACGAGGAGACAAATGATTTTTACTCACAGTAACATCTTTCAAGGGCCACACCAGCTGCGATGCCGTAAGCGATGACAAAGCAGACAATATGACGGCGATAATTCTCAATGAAACGTTTGAACTGCTGGATCTTCTGCTGGATCGGGTTCCTGATGTACTGCTCACGCTTTGGCTTCACATAGAGGTTTGGAGTTCTGACAGTCAACCTGAAAAACATTCCTCAGATTATATTCAGTAAATATTGTGCGTTCTGTCTGTCATTTAGCTGCAGGGTTACTGACCAGCAAGTATGGTAAGACAACAATCAGAACTAGAGCTACAACAATTAATAGATTAGTTATCAACTATTGAATTAATCAACAACTATCTTGAGTAGATTCAGAGTAGCTGTTTTGGGAAAAAAGGGACAAATTCTCTTCTTTTCACTTCTTAAATGTAAATATTTTATCATATCTTTACTCCTCTATGAGAGCAAAGGAAATCTCTTCGGTTGTGGGCAAAACAAGATATTTAAGGACTTCATCTCTGGCTTTGGGAAGCACTGATATTTCTCCCCATTTTCTAACAACTTATAGACCAAGCAATTATTAAAGAAAACAATCAACAGATTACTCCTAATCAACAATGCAAACAATCTTTTGTTGAAGTCTTAATCAGAATCAATAATCCATTGGACAATGGTAAAAGAAAACATTTCACAAAAAGACTCCAAACATCTTGTCTTTCATATTATTCCTCAACCTTCATTCAAAAGTCTTTTACAGGAATAGAAAAATTCAACAAGGAACAAACTTTTTCCGTCTTCGTAGCTCCTCTCCATACGTCTTGTTGCTGCTGCAAACAAAAACAAAAAGGGGATAAGTAAAAAAGCTGTACTGAATCATTGTTTGTTTCTACAGTGACAAGCAACAGTTGTTATATTTGTGATCTGGATGAGTGATTACAGCCTGTGTGTCCTATTTTCTTACCTGTTAGCTGGACAGATGAAGGACACTCTCATGTCCCGACTTAGCCGCTTCCTCCCTGCTTTCTCCATCCCTACCCACACACACACACACACACACACACACACAACACACACACACACACACACACAGATTCATCAGACAAGGTCAGAGAAATGAGGATTAACAAAAAGTTCTTTGACAAAACTTTCTCCAACCTTTAACATTAAGTTGAGCAAACTGCAGCTCCTTCTCGTGGTCCCGCAGGAGGAAATGGAAGTCCTCCCATGTGATTCTCTCCTTTTTCTCAAAGCCTGCGGCCTGCATCATGGCCTTGATGCCGTCCTCTGCCTGGCTCTTTGACAGAGCGCCGTTGGAGATTTCAATGAAAGACCTGCAGCACATCAAACAGGCTGAAGATGAACCATCAGATGAAAGAAAAAAAGATGCAGTCATGAAAAAAGGAGAAATCCATCAAACCTGAGCATCCTGGCAAATTCTTCTTTTGATAAGTAACCAGTTCCACCAATGTCATTCATGGAGAACATGAGCTTGGATTTCTCCTCAGAAGACCCTGTTTAGACAAATACACAGTATCATTAATGTCACAATGTTGGACGAGACTTATTACTGGTTTATGATTTTGAAATTTTAAATATCAGACCTGACATTCATGCTCATTCTTAGCTGTCGTAATCTACATAACATCAATCTATAAAACCTGTAATGACACAGAATTTTCTTTCTTGATTTATAAATAGATTTCATGAAGTGTTTTGTACATTTCATTTCATTTGCAGCTGGACAGTAGACACATCGAAATTAATTTGATTGTTATTAGTTTCACTAGATGGTCTAAATGCTGTTTTGAACACTTTTCTACTCTCACTAATGATGGAAACATTTCAATGTTATCATATTTTTAAAGCAGTTACAAGGAACATTCATTTTTGTTGATTCTGGCAGCTTCTGTGGACCAAATCATCAGCATCTCTTTGTATCTAACGGTCTTGATCTGGCTAGCAAATGCTTTTGTTGTGAAAGCAAGTGAAAGAAGGAAGCAACTTGTTTTTTAATACGTCCTTCCTTCTTTTTTTTAACACAGCTGTTTGCAGGATGCAAGATTAATGTCTATAATGTGAAGGTGGTCAAACGTGTTTTAGTGTCAAACCACCAGACTACAGAGCAGCTTCTTTCATCTTCAGCAGGCAGTAAGAATAAGTATACTGACTATACAGAAACAACCCTGTTAAAAACTCCTTGTATTATATTTAATATGAATAAATGAATAGGATATAAAAAGGACATTTCTCAGCTTTTAGCAAAAAAACTAAAAACATTTTAGCATGTATTGCTCTTTACTGAAACAACAACCCTCAAAACAATTCACACCATCTACCTGGAATTTAAATCCTCTGCCTGCAGCTGCTCATACATTTTATAATTTTACATTTATAGTGATGACAGCTACAGTCCTCTGGAGTCGTGCATTTTTTTACCTTTCATAAAGATAACCATCACATCAAGAAACTCTTGGAAGGAGAGGTAACCATTTCCATCTTTATCAGCTAGTGTGAACATGGAGTCCACAAATAAGGAGTCAGACTTGAGGCCCAGCGCACCAGCAAACTCAGACGCTGTCAGCTCGCACTGGAGAACCTCTCTGGCTTTCTTGCGGGAAATGCCACTCATGTCTCCAGCGTCACACCTCTCTATCTCCAAGACCTGTGCACCAGAGAGACAGTGTCATTACTTCACCATAGTGTCATCAGTAATACCTTCGACGTGAACTGAGGTTACTGTATGTCCATCATGGATGAACTCACCATCGAGACCAACAATTAGTTCTTTTGACGGGAGGTCCAATTTAATTTGACCTCAAACAAGCATTGACGACATTTTGTGGCCGAGCTTAAAGCTGCTGCTGCTGTGACAGAGCGGAGGATGAGGTAATCATCCAGAGGCTGACAGTACCTTAGAGAAAGCGTGCCGAATGAAAGTTTCCACAATCTGAGCCCTCTGCTCTCTGGTTAAAGCCTCCTTCAGCAGTTCCTCCTCTCTCATCTCCTTCACTCTAATCTCCTGTGTGATGCCTGTCACCCCCTGGCGTAGGTGCTTGACAAATTCCGCACGTTTGCTCTCGTCATCAAAAAACAGCACCTGGACGTGCAAACAGGGAGCATCAGTAGATTAACAGGATTGGAGGGAGATGGAGATCAGGTGCATCTGCAGAATCATGCTGGCAGCTGCAACTTCATGGCAGAAGTGAGAACATTGGATGTGCTTAAAATGCAAACAAGCTTAAATGTGAGCGCAGAATTTGGTTTTGTAGATGAACACAGCATTATTTAAAAGCATTCCTTTGCTCTGACCTGAATCAGAGACTAATTGTGCAAACATCCCCTCTTATTTCCATCAACTCACCAGGTCGTACTCTTTTGATACTTTGAGCAGAAGAGCTTTATGATTACGGTTGTTGGAAAGAAGGACATCCAGTTGTTCCTGTTTGGCCAGATTGAGGCAGCGTTGAGCAGCCCCAGATCTGTCGTAGACCTGCAGCCTCCTTTCATCAACCTCAACGCTGACAGGATGCAGAGGTTTTCTACGGCCCTGCCACTCATAGGCTGGAGACCAAAATGAAAATGAGATGTGAGACATGCTTGGGGATGAGGATAAATACAGGTATAATAAAACAGGAACTACCACTAGTAGAGAAAATAGCAAAGCGATTTTGGTTTCGGTCACCTCCACTGATTATCAGTTGAGCTCAGCTTGTTACCTCTAACAAGAAGATTACGGTTTCAGTTGGGTTTGCTTGTTTCTTTGTCTGCAGGATTACAGGAAAACTACTGGCCTGGTTTTCAATTTACTCGCTGGAAGGGTGTAGAATGGGTCAAGGATGAAGCACCCATTGGATCTAAATCAAGTGTCAGACACACAAATGATTTATCACTATCGTCAACATCGTGAGATGGGTCCTTTGGCCTTGGCGGAATAAATGCCATGCATCGTAAAATCCAGCAGATGCAAGTAATATTCAGTAAAGACAAAACATAGTCAATTGTAGAGATAGGATGACTCCATATGCCACATTCAGGATTAGACGACACATGTAGTTGCTTAAACCTCATACAGAAGGCAGTCGTTACTGAGCATTCTGGGACAGTGGTTTCATGGGAGAACAAGTACAACTGTAACATCACCACAATCGTATCATTGCCAAGGTGTGGCTACAGAAACCTAAATACACACATATCATGCAACTAACAATACATCCAAATTTAGGCTTCAGCTCGGCACAATCATATTTAACAGTTTCGGTAAACTATCCACACTTATATGATGGAAGCACTTGCGGATTTTACCCTTAATAGAAGAGTAGACTATTAGTCATAGGGAGGGCTGCACTACTCCAAGTGCCCTTCTAGTTTATAATGAGTTTAACTCTAAACTATATATTTTTTTGGCTCACATAATATAAATCAAACTAGACTCGTCAATCATATCACCGGGCAGAAGGAAGCAAACATCTTCTCATGGATATGAGGATAGCTAACTAAGAGAATATAAGGTTACAGCTCAGCCGAGGAGGACGACATGAACGTTTAGATCCCGCGCTGTCACAAGTGGGAGCCTCTCATCCATGAGTAGATGCACACTTCCTTCTGCACAGTGATACAGTTGGTGGGTGTAGTTTGTAAGAAAGAAAGTAATAGTAACAGTAAAGAGACATTGCTGTTGAGTTTTTCAAATGTTTTGGTGCTTTGAGCACCACAAGCCGAGCGCCATCGAGGTCTATTATATTCAGGGCAGACATCTCTACGGCTAATATCTCCAACACTCGGCAACTCACACCAATAAATAAGCTAAAGATAAGATAAAAAGCACTACAGTAAGAGGAAAAATATGTTTTCATGATCTTGGGGTGAAAAGTCCCTTTGAACAGATCTCATACCGGTGATTCCCACAGCTGGTCCCTCTGTTCTGTCAACAGCTTTTCTTTTTCTCTGGAACTTCTTGTACCTGTACTTGCGGAGATACGCCACCATACAAGCCACTAGAAAACTAACTGTGGAAGTAAAATAAACATGAATGAAATACATTAACTGCTGATAAATGATCTCTGTGTCAAAAGAGATGGACTTGGGATTATGATACTGACCAACAGGAAAGAGGAACAGGACAACGATAAATATCCCAAAGCCAGCTTGGCTACCATCAAAGTAATTAAGTTTGGTAGCATTAGTGCAGGGATAGAGCATTGATGCATTCAGCTGCGTGGGTTGAGCACAAGGGTCACCTAAAGCAACAGAGACAATTGTATTAGTCCATTTTGAAATATATTACTGATTCTCAGTAAATCCTTTTTTTATTAATCAAATACATGAGTCATGTATTTACCATCATGCCAGAAAAACACATTATCTTGTATATCAGTGGCTTCTGCACTTGTTACTGCAATAAGGACATCATGAAAGGACACATTGCGGATCATCTGGATCTCCTCATCTGTGAACAAACTGGAAAACACAACTGCAGTAAGATGACATGTGACAGTAATATGAGATCAATCACACAGTAGGGTTCAGACGCAGCTATTTCTATTTTTAAAGTCCTTCAGAGGGGAGCTCACCCATTCTGTTTGTTCTCGAACCAGAAGCGGTCTCCGTTTCTCATGCGTTCAAACTGGTCCAGGATTATGGCAGAGAAAACTGGACCCGGACCATCAAGAGACTCCAGCAGTCCTCCGGGGAAGAGCTCCAATTTTGAGATGTCCCTGCTGTACAGCGCTGCAACATCCTGGAGCAACTGTTGGAACAGAACACAAAACACACTTTAATTCAACGGATTACTGTTCAATTTTTTTATGCCGTTCATGTTTGATTATTCTCCAACTCGAGCTTTTACCTGGGGGTTTGTGCTGTTGAGCTCAGGATTTATCTCTTCAAACGTGTTGATTGGAGGCAGATCCAGAGCTTTTCTGACTGTAGTGTAACTACGGAGGCCAAAGTCTCTTCCTCTTTGGACCGTCATGGCCACCAGATCTGTCCGGGTGAACCGCAGGGGTCCGTACATGAAGTCTGTCAGGGAGCAAATCAGGGAGTCGTTCTGAATATTCATTTATGGCTTCAATAACTGTGAATGAATGTTTGTGTAGAGTGTTTATTGTAAATTTCTACTTTATATTTACAATTGCTTGACTTTCGTGGTATAAATACTCTTTTCTTCTAAATTCTTTTGACTGCATCACAGCACCAAGACAAATTTCTTGTACGTGAAAACCCACTTGGCAATAGACTTAAATTCTGATATTTGACACAGGTAATGAAGAAGAAGGATTAAACACCTCTCAGGTCCTCCACAACAATGTTGTCTTCTCTCTCTGCAATCTGGGATGCCATGCCCATGATGAGGTCATCTACGTCCTGGCCTGTCTTCACATTGAGACTCTGAAAACAAAATTACAAAGGCATTGAAATATAATTTACAGATCAATACTTAATGTATGTCCTCAATCTAACAGGTTTCCTTTCAAAACACACCGGCTGTCTTATAGTCATGGCTAACAAATATATCCTCCCGTTTCTGCTCAGAGACACGCAGTGGTTTACTTTCCTGCCTCTGATGCCATGAAGATCCTGGGTCAAATCCTGCCAGAGCTTTTTTCTGGTGCTCTCCTTCTGTAATTTTCCACTGTCTCCATGAATAAACAATTGTACTAAATGTGACTTGGCCTGTTCTCATTTTAAAAATCATTATACTACTAGTTTCATTTGGGTTCATTTTTTTGGGTTCATTTTTTTTTACATGTTTACACACTTGCACTTTTAGGTAGCCTTGTGTAGGTTTAATGTTTGTGTAGTCTAAGGCTGTTTTTGTGCAGTTGTGTTGCTCTAAGTAGCATCCTGGTTGGAATGACAATCAAGAGAGTCTGCAGTCTAAGTCAGAAATAGTTTGTAGTGATAAACACAAGTACATGAATGAAATAATAAAGTTCTTCCTTTCACTTTTATGAAAATGATCATATATACCTGACGTTTCCAAAAGTTGTTACAAAGACGCATTGCTGGTGATAAGCTGCCATCTATGTTCACAATCTCCCGAAAATGGCAGGTTCGGTTTCTGTAGGAAGAAGAGAGCCAGTGTGGAGGGTTTTATTTCCAATATTTAGAACATACTCTGTTTCAAGATGGTGTCTGACACTGTTCAGAGCAGCACTTGATAATATTACATTCTACTAAAGTCTACTAAGCATAGTGCGCTTTGGCTTTTCACAATGTGTGAACAGTACCTCATGTAAACACCAGGTGGGGCCATAGTGATGCCAAATCGTATAGCAGCAGCCTGAAACTCAGGAGAAGTCCCTGGGTCAACAAACTTCTGGTAACCTGTGTGGTAGGAAAATGCATTATTACCCTTTACTTCACATATTATCGTTACCTTTTCACCTTACATATTATTACAATCCATTGTTCACCTTACATAATGACATTATCTTTTTGACCAGAACACCCTGGTGTGCAGAGTGCTGACCTTTCAGCTGAACTAGATTGACTCTTTTATTCTCTATTTTTCTGTTATATAATACGAAAGAGAATCTTTTGTTGATCCATCCTTTATTTGTTCACTTCTCTTCAAAGGGAAATAATCATTCCCACCCAAACCTGCATACAGATAAATCTGAACATGATACAAGACAGCAGAAAGGGAACAAAATAAACTACAATTCTCAGGCACCCAAACAGCCTACATCATCATTCAAGTGGTCAAAGTGAGGCAACAAAAGCAGTATAGCTATGAAAATGAGGATTGGTTGAGTTGATGGTCTCATCTGACCAGAGTCCCTTTAACTTTCTTCAGCTGTGGGTGCTTATTCAGCAGAGGAAGGAGACTCAGGGTGACACTTTGCTGACGGAGCACATAGCTGTCAAACACCACCAACGATAGCTCACCCTCACCACGGCTTGTGGGCACCGGTGCATTACCTGCTCCCCTTCACTTGTACGCACACGCACTCTGGATGATTCTTACCTGGATAAGGAGGAAGTGTTTTGTTTCCAAGATATGCAGGAAGCCATTCGTAAAGAGCAATATTCTGTGTGGAGAAAATAGGACGGAATGAAGTTATGGCGGCTTTTTTGAGTGCATTTGATAATAACATATCACGCTATGCAAGCTGAATTTAAATACTTTGTTTATCTATTATAAATATAAAACTTGTTATTTTATTGTAAAATTATTGAATTATTGATTGTAAAATCAATTTCATCCATAAAATCACGACCACCTGGTGTTGATGCAACCCGGTTCTTCTTTCCAGAGTGCAAACTTAATCAGCACCTGGGCAGCGAGAGGATTACACGGGAAAATGTTCCCTCTACCTGGAATGTGGCCACGACGGTCTTCCTGGCGTTTTGAAACAGCTTTTCGTCTGACCACTCTTGGTGTTTCTCATGCAGTTTGGAGGCGACATAATTGTGGTAGCGAAACCAGATAATCCCCTCTGCTGCCGTGAACATGTTCTCATTGGCCCAAGCATTTCCCAACACTGACAACAGAAAATAGCACAAATGTTAGTCTTATAGTTTACTTCTGCTTTTCGATCATAAAAATTCATCTATATATGTACAACAACATTAACAGAGAATAGGCTGTACATGTAATGTTTTAATGCCTGCCATGTTTTAATAACTGCCCCCAAAATCACAAATATTCAGTGTCACACCCACATTACACTGATTGATGAGTCTCTTTAACCACTAATGGGATGATAATTTGGCTGTTTGTTTTTAAGGAGGTGACAAAGGATGTGTGACAACAGGAGGAGATCCTCCTTCTTCGCCCCAGATAATAAGTACACACCTTTAACAAAACAAGCAACAAAACACTGGTTTTATGACACCTGTGTGGCATCTTCTATGCTATAGAGAGAGGGATTTACTGCGGTGAGCGTAACACGCCATTTACACAATAATTAAAGAGTCATAGCACACGTCAGGCTGGGGCCTCTTGTGACTCAGACTCACAGGCTGCAACCCTGATCAAGAAAGACGTGGGAGAAATTATATTGCATACAAATTCTTGCAGTTTTTTTTTTTTTTTCGATTGGGTGAATATTGCCACACACAGATACCAGATTGTGTAAAGGTATAGGTCATCCAAACAAACACTGACACATATTTAATCTGAATGTAATCTAGGCATCCGAATAGTTTTAACTGTACGTAGCAACATCAGTTTCCACATAGAATGACAACTGGGTCATTCTAGTTGGAAGGAGATATTACTTGTCTCTTATCTCTGAAGCAATGTTTGAGGCTTTAAAGGCGATAAATCTAATATCAGTGACCTATTTTGAACCCTAGCCAACACTAATCATCGGCACACAATAGGAGTCAGTTTGGTGCACCTGCCTGCATCAGCTCCATCAAATACTTATCAAATGCTCTTGCTGATATAAACCTCACCTTCTGCTACTATATGTACATTAACCGTACAAGTATAAGGTATAAAATGTCTCACCATAAAGGCCCTGAGGTCCGTGATCTCCTGTGGAGGGGTCTGGAGCGCTCCACATGAAAGTGCGTCCTGCTGCCTGATTTGGCATGTTCCACTCAGAGCCTGAAGCCAAGAGCCCTCCAGAGAAGCTTCTCAGGGAGTCAGACCAGGACGAGGAAGGGCCGTAGATGGAGCTGCCATCTATCCATGCGGTCGCCAAGTTAACCTGCATTATATTTGTTTCCCTCATATTAATGAACTTAAGGAGAGGAAAATTATATTTAACATGGTATAATGTGACTGCCTAAACAGTTACTTCACATTTACTGTTTGTAAGAGTCAGCACCTGTGTGCGAGGGTTACTGGGACTCTGGCCGGACTCTTTGTCCCACACTCCTCTGTGGAAAGGCAGCAGGACTTTTCCGGTGGCAGCAGGATCGAAGACAGGGTCACCTTTTGGGACCGGGATGTTCATGAACTCAGGTGGACAAGCAGCGGGTCGCGAATCAAAAACTTCAAAACTAACATGGTAACCTGAGAGGGAAAAATAATTATAAGTCATCAATACAAAAGACATTTACTTGGATCCTGAATGCTGTTTTTTGTTTGTTTTTTGGCTTTGCTGGGAGTAAAATGGTAAATCACAAACACAAAAAAATTCATCAATACCAGCAACATCTGACATAGGACAGGGCAAAATGGCGGATTGCAATATGAGGCGAGCTGTTCACATTGGTTTGAATGGGCGGCATCTGGTATCTAGTTTCTTCTATACTGCTAGACTTGGTCGTCCCAGGAAGAGCGCCAGGCCTTGAAGCCAACTTTTGTAAGCCAGACTTTTTCTCACAAGCTAACATTGTGAAAGAAGCGGCTGTAAAACCCTGGCTAATCTGTTTTTAGCGTCACAACCCTGCGAATTGACTGGTTTGACTATCATAAGTTAAGCCAATCAGCCCAATAAAATTCTGAAAGTCAACACAAGGTTAAACTATTTCATTTTTATTCAAGTTAGCCAGTTAGCTGGCTCGGTTGAAGGAAGACTCCCCAGGAGGCGTGCCAGGCTCTAAAGCCAGTTTTTGTAGTGGCCAAACAGCGTTATTACAAAGTCATGTGATCCACTGGGGCCCAAACAAATTTTACCCTTAAGCTAACATTGTGAAAGAAGGGGCTGTAAAATGGTGGATTGTGTTTTTGAGCACCACAACCCTCCCGAAAAGACTCATTTCATTGTCAGAATTTGAGTCATTTGGTCCAATAACATTTTGAAAGTCTGGAAGAGCCGCACGATTAAATTATGTTGTCCTCATTCAAGGTAGCCGGACGCTAAACAGGAAATTAGATGGCGGAAGTCTCTGGAGCGCTTTTCATTTGGAGTTCAAGAGGTGGTCAATTCTTACATAATGCACCTTTAATGATGACGGGGCTGAAATCTCTCTGCATTTCATCTCTAGGGAGTTGGTAGCTTTATACGGCCGTTACTTAAAGAGTTAAACGTTAGCCTACCTTTAAATTGTACACTTGCTTGTGTGTGTGTGTGTGTGTGTGACACTTCCGGCCAATTGCCTTTCAAAATAAGAGTCCCGGATAAACCGGTTTGAACCATGTAAAAGTATAAAAGAGGAACCTAAATATATCCAGACCATTATAGTTCATGCCACTCAATAAAACAAGTTACACACGAAGTTCAGTTCAGGTCAGCCTACAGTTTCCTCACTCATTTATTATTATCATTATTTCACTTCAAAGAAAACAAAATGTATGATATATTTACCAAAGAAGACAGATAGGACGGTCTGGTTCCGTGTGGAGGGCAGACCGGAGGGCCCCCCGGTCAGCAGGCTACTCAGGCTGCGGACGTTGGGCAGGATCGGCTCCTGGACCGGCTGGTACACCCCGTCCCAGTAACGCGCGGGCACGAGGCGCACAAGGTGAGAGCCTGCGCGGGCACAATCACAGTCCGGAGGGTGACCCATGTGTGCTGGCAGGCTGGATTGTGTGTGTGTGTGTGTGTGTGTGTGTGTGTGTGTGTGTGTGTGTGTGTGACTTACCGACTGCTCCTCGCCGGGGGG
>OMLP01015235.1:20141-33910 GCA_900302685.1 Spondyliosoma cantharus | reverse complement strand
CCAGCCGTCAAAGCGAGGAACTTCCCAGGTGATTTCGCAGCGGGTACCTGGTCGAGACGGTTCAAACTTCAGGCTTCTTACTTTAATTTCAACGTGAAACGAGTCAAGTGACTGTACATGCTGTCAACTCACATTCACCGAAACAGAGCACCAGAGCACAGATACTCCAAACCCGGTTACGCAAATCCATTGATGCGAGAGATGCTCCTCGGATCAGTCTTCAGCCAAGAGGAGTGAAGGGCTTCCGAAAAGACAAGGTGGAGGTAAGAAGCTTTTACTATTTACTGTTTCTATTCTCTTTCCAAGTAATTCACTTTGTTGTTTAGCCAGTGATTAGAAAGAAAAGCAAGGAAAAACCAGGAAGTCTTAATTCTACAGCAAAACTGACTTAAACAAAAAACACTGCTCCTTTTAATCATGTATGTAACCTGCAGACAATTCAAAGACAATTTCCTGGCATCTTTAATAATGTATACATCTATCTCAATATTTCCTGTATCACCTAATCTTGTAAGAGAAGATGAATCAGAGTCTTACCTGCTGTAAGTGAGGCTGAAATGTAGTGCAGAGGTGGTGCAGCAGCGGCAGCACAATTGCAGGTGAGGGATGGTGCAATACTAAAGCCAACATATGTTGCACAGCTTATCACAAACAGCATGTGACCTGTGTTGCCCAAATGGGAATGGTCATCATCTCTGGCTCACACCTCTTTCCCGAAGATTTCCAGTGAATGCATCCTCCTCCCCGGTGACACAAAAGGGACCGATGGTATAAAAGAAGTGTATGTTCCCCTCAGCATTCACACTTCACTTCACCTCTCCTTCAGGTCCTCGTCATTCAACATTTCAGGTGAGAAGGGTCTTTGGGTTTTTATTTTTTTTTTCTCTGTTTGATTGATTGTTTTTTATTTGAAGCTTTTCTTTACATTCAGATGAATCAGCTTGGAGCCATGTCAGCTGCAGCCACTTTACATCACACTGACTCAAGTGATCACAAGGATGTATAGAATTGCATCCTTTGTGCATCACACCTCTCATTTTGATTCTTTGCAGCAAGGATACACACTGTCGGGGCATCTTAGGTGGTACATAATTCAGACATGGTTGTGCTTAATCACGTGCCATGTTTCACAGCAGGAATAATATCCCATCCCTTATCTGCCGCAAGGAACAAGGGCTGCTATCTCTGCATCTGGAGGAAACTGAGAACCCCGCCACTAACACTGTCTTCTCTGTTGCACTGTCTAGTCTCAGGTGTGTCGGCAAGATCAGGAGCTAAGATGACTTTCTACGATGACATTTACCCATTCTACATCCAACAAAGGACCTCCTTCATCTTCAGTGGCCGCTTGCTCACCATTATTCTGGTCTTCCTTGTGCTAGCAGTCAGTCTTCTTCTCATTCTGCCAGGGATACGAGGGAAGTCGGTGAGTGCAAACCCATCCGATAAGCTATTACTCACTACACTGGTATCACCAAACCTCAGAACTGTCTCCTATAATTTTGATTCTGTTCTCTCCCCTCCTGACAGAGGCTGTTCTGGATGTTCAGAATAATTATCAGCTTGTTCATAGGTGTGGTGATAGTGGGTGAGTTTTGTATTCTTATCATTGCTGTTGAATTTTGACAGATTTTTCCCTTTCCTGCTCCAGCCGCTCACTTTTGTGCAATTTTTCTCTGCAGCGCTCAACTTCACCAACGACTGGGCCGAGGCCAGAATGACCACTAATGCCACCTACAAGTCTTTCAGCAACGCAGTGGTTAACGCTGAGATCGGCTTGCATGTTGGACTCTATGGCATTAATGTTACACTGAAAGGTGAGTCACTGTTGCTGCAGACATGTGTGTGTTACACTCTGTAACACTTGCTAGTTGCTTATAAGAATGTATATTAGTAGCGTAGTGGCTCTTTGCTGGTCATTATAAAACATTTATTCTGTATGAACATATTCTATAACTACTATATAGTTATAGAATTACTGCTGATTGATAGTGGACCGTAATATGAAATATTATATTATATTATGTGCATATGCTATGTGCTCGTATACTGGCAGCTTGAATGTTTGAACAACTTAGATCCTTGATTCCTGCAAGTTCTGTCATAAAAAAGTAAAAACTGCTAATCCAATTTGTTGGATAAAGCTCATTTTTATCTATTTTGATTGTGAATTTTAGGTGCATCGGTACATTTATTAAGATCCATGCATTATTCCCTGAGAAACTAGTTTTTGTGTAATCCTGCTGACAAAGCAATCAACCGACCAACAAAAAGGACGCAGTTGAAAGTGTAAATGTGTTCCTCTTTTCTACCTCAGGGAAGCCTGTCGTACAGTTCAATGAGACCATTGACTACAATGAGATGTTCAGCTGGCATGACTCCATTGAAGAAGAATATGAAGAGGCTCTGGAGAAAGGTTTACCCAACCCCATCCTGTACATCGCTGAGAAATTCACCCTGAGAAGCACTTGTGGACTCATCTATCAGTACAGATACTCTGGACGATACGCCTCTGCAACCCTCTGGTAACACAATGCATATATTTACTGCACACGGTTTGAAGTTGTATTTATATTCTATCAGTTTCAGCACATTTGTTAAAAGTAGCAGGAGTTAAAATGGCTGTACACGTTCACAGGACAGCGTTTTGCTGCTGGTTGCTCGCCAACATCCTCTTCTGCATGCCGGTCATTCTGTACGCCGGGTACATGATGTTGGCGACCGCTGCCTTCATCTTCTTCTCCATGGCCTCCTTCTCCACCATCATGAATGTGCCACAGTGTGTTTTCTCCATTGGAGCTGACTCGTTTGAAACTGAGTACAGCCATTCATTCTGGCTGGCTCTGGCTACAGGTAAAAATAAGAACCTACACATTAATTTCTCACGTTGATGGGGAGCGATGTCTACTAACTGAAACTGATTTCCAGGTGTGCTGTGCACCATTATCGGGATTCTGGTGGTGGTGCTTAACTTCCTTGTGCCAGAGAAGATAAAGGAGGCCTTCAGCGTCGGCGTCGACAGTTATGAGGATGAGGACGTTTCTTACGGGGAAGGCTACCTGAATACAGTTTTCCTTGATGGAGTGACGATTTCCCCAACAACATCAAAAGTCACGTCGGTAAGTTGGTCCCACTGAGAGGGTAATACTTCCTTTTGACAATCATCACAGTAAGTTATTGCTGCTAGAAAATGGAGGAGTCCTTCCTTTACAAGCAGCAACAGTGAATTATTCATTATTTTTTATGAATATCTGGGAAAACCTGATGTATTGACATGAATTGCTGCGAAATACATATTCAGTTCAGCAATATTAAAATAAAACCACTGCATTCTGAATCCTGCTGCACTTTCCTGTTCATATATCATTTAAGGGGGTGTTTTCCACCCTTGCTGCTCGTTGACTGAGATCATTTTGTTTCTGTGTTTTAGGAACATATATGAAGTCTTCCGCGAGCTTTTCCAGCCAATACTTGAAGATATTTTCTCTGAATGTGTTACAGATGTAGTATCAAAATTCAAACCAGTTTTAATTAACTATGTGTGCCTTTAAGTGTTATGTGTTATTGGTGGTTTAACTGTAAATAGTTGTGTATTTGTGAAGTTCACTGTCATAGTGCAGTAGTTTGTAAGTTGTATGGGATCCATACAATGTGTATATACACTGATCAATATCTATTATAGGTCCGTCATTGTTCAACTCTTTTTTTCATTGGAAATGAAAGATGAGACATAATAATTGTTAGTGTGATGTCTGATTACTTGATTCTGACGTTTGATGCAACGCCTGCACAGTGTCGCCATGACAACAGCCCGTGGTGTAATTTGTGCACAGTTTCTGAGCAGCGTCAGTAGATGAAGTTTCCTTCTTTCACAACTTCTGAGAGCCAGACAAATGTGAAAAACACAAAAAAGGAAGAATGAAAACCAAACTGCTTGGATAATTGATTTATCTCTAATCCAGGCAAATGAATGTCATGTCTGTTTGTAAGTACTTTCTGTCGTAACACCTTAATAAAATGAAACACACAACAAGCATTCAGCCGTGAGATTGTATTCTTGATGTGTTTTAACATTACATTCATTCAGTAATGTGTATTTTGATACATTCTTGTTCTGTTCACTCTGGTAAAGGTAATGGTGACCCATACTGTATGTCTTTGAAAAGTAGATGTGTCTTTGGCCTTCAGCATCACCATAATACACATAGTTTAGTGCCTTTGTACAGCATATTGTTATCTTCTTTTAATACTTACTGTTATAGATTATCATGTCAGATTGAGAATTAATCCCTGGTCTGTAATTCTTCATAACATGCATATACTGTAGGAGTAATATGGCCTTTCCAACCAAGTCCTTGAGTAATCCAAAGTATTTACAGTAGAAGTACATTTTTTAAACTCCATACACATTATAAAAATGACTAAATAAAAAATAAATGTACTAATTTATCTCTTCATAAGAAAATAATCATGACCTTAAAGCTACTTCTCTTCAACACCGGAAACTCACGTACAGTACTACAGACAGAGTATTCACATTGTAAGGCCATTATGACAATGTAATTCAAGATAAAACCTGAAAATGAGAACTGGATGTTCTTTACAGCATTGCAACAAGAGGCAGAAAAAATAAAATGATAGAAAAATAAATTCTCCTCATCTCCCACTGAGCCACCTGTCCGTCATCTGTCCGTCGTCTGTCCGTCGTCTGTCCGTCGTCTGTCCGTCACCTCCACACAGCCAGACATGCAGAACTACAGTGGGCCGATCCATGCAGGCTCTCTAGATGTAGATAGGTGTCTCCTGTCCTGTCAGCAGTCTGAACATCACAGCAGGCATCGTCTTCATGTTGATCTGGCACAGAGGCAGAGATGAGAGAAGTGGGGACGATTACACTGTCAATTTAAGAGCCCATTTATAGAGGCACAGTCGTAATCACATCACTTGAATCCAGGCCTAATTTACTCCCCTCTGCGCCACCGGAGAGTCAGAAGAGACCCCGGAACCATTACTGACAAATTATAAGCTTTAATGGCTTTAATGGAGATACATACAGGGAGAAATTGGAAAAACAATATTACAGAATGCCAACAGCTGGTGAAATGTGTGAGTTCACATCAACCACGAATGAAAACTTGATAATAAATCAGAGGAAAACATTTAAAAAATAAAATGTTTTCATTATCTACTAGTCATCTCCACGGGCCACAAAACATTTCTTAAGATGGGGTGTAAGGTCTGAGTTGGGGGTGTAAAATATGTATTTTCTTTTATCTATATTTCTTTTTTCTTAAACAAATCCCCTTTTAATTCACTTGTTTAGGAGAATACTGCAAATCAAGGCCATTACCAAGTGAGAAATGTTGATCTTATTTGGCTTACATGGCTAAAATCTGACCTATTCTATAATGATACATATGAAGCTTCAGCAGGTAGCCGGTAAGGTAAGCTTAGGTTAGCTTAGCTTAGCATAAATACTAGGAAAAATGGGAAAATAGTTAGCTTGGCTCTGTCCAAAGGTAGCAAAATAATCTTACCAGCACCTCTGATGTTCACTTACTAATTAAATATCTTCTTGGAATGTTTTCTGGACCAAAGCAGTACACAGAATCCATTTTTGTGTTATGAAGGATATGCGATTTCATTTGTCAATCTAAGCTCAAGGAATTGAATTACATTCTCAAACAATCATCCCTAGTCTGCTGCCATTCTTTCACTTGATTTTATCAGCTTTTACAATAAGATTTAAATACTTAACTGTGCCTTTTCACCAAGGGCTTCCAAATATTTTCTTTATTGCTTTAATGTGTGTTGTAGTACTGCAGGTATCTAATAATCTAGGCCTGGAACAATCTCAAACTGATTTTATCTGTAGGTATAACTTTAAAAGGCCTGTATGGTCCAGTGAAATGTGTGGTGCAGTAATGAGGGAAAATTGCCATCTTGCGGCATGAGGAGTTCTTACCTCACCCACTGAGACAGACAGGGTTTGAACAATCTTCTCGTGTGCCATGGCAACAACACTCTGACCATTTATTTCAATAATTCTGTGTCCGACACGTACACCACCTCGCTCAGCTATGCCACCTCGCATCAGACTGCAGATCTGAGGATGTGAAAAAGACACTTTATATGTAACTGCACAAGTATACAGCACATGCACCACTCTTTAAGAACAGCGGTGCTCTTCAGAGGGTTACCAACCATTCATTTGGAGCCTCGACCTAAAGTTTAGTGCCAAGGGCTTACTCACAATGCCATTCTGCACACTGAAACCAAGCTGGAACTTGAGATCAGGTCTCTTGATGAGGACTGTGGTGACAGGAGGGCAGCTCACAATACTCAGCTTTACCTTCACCTGATTCTTCAGACCCTGTCCAAAAAACATTTGAACAAATCAATGTTACAGTGATTATAAGGGATAAGTCTGGTGATATATTCTTTCTTTCTACAGAAGAAATCTAACTCAGTCCTCGTCCTGCTAAATACTTACTAGTGCATCTACGGCTAAAAACACTATGCGACAACTGCGCTATTGACTCATGTTCTAGTATCCTTACATCAAGGGAATAATTTAGCCTATGTCAAAACAAAAGCTTATATACAGTATGTGACCTCTATTTTAAAATCAAGGAAACAATGGGCTTGGAGCTGAGGGCAACAGACTGGCTGGGGGAGACAAAAGTACATAAATACATACAACCAAATCAACAATATGTGAAAACTGGAGGTGTTTGATACGCTCCGTACCTTGATGATGCCCTGACAAGTGGCAAGTGGCAGCCCTACCAGGCTGGTGTCATTGATGGACATGATCTGGTCCCCAACACTGAGTTTTCCAGAGCGGGCTGCAGGCCCACTGTTCAGCATGCTGGCCAGGATGACTGTAGGCAGAATGGAGCCCCAACCGGACTCTACAATCACCACACCGAGGCTCTCTCCTTTCTGCTTCTCCACATGCAGCTGGAACACAGGAAAAAAGCATCTCTTCATCAATTTTAAGTGAATTTCAAATTGCGCATTTAGAAGATTTGTGCGATTCTTGGAGCCTTTTATGTAAAGGGAAATCCATCAATCATCATCCACAATTCACCTGCAGCCAAATAAAAAATGTCACACCTCTTTACAGTTGTCTGAGTTTGAGAAATGGACCAGGTCATCGTGGTACATTTCCTGGGAGTTGATGATGTCACTGTATTGTTTCTGGCTCAGGTCGGTTGGATTGATGCCATTCGCTCTCAGGAATTCTCTGTAGGCCACGCTGAAGGCCTGACCGATGGACTGTGCGATGAGCTGCGCCTGTGGGAAGGGGAGTGTTTTTGGGGAAATTACTCAGAAGAAAGGCTTTCCTAGTTGACAGCAGAGAAAATCATAACATGCAACTAATATCTGAAACAAAACGAAAGTATATACTCAAAATTAAATGTGTGTGTGCAGTTCACACTTACATCCTCTGACTCAAAAACATAGCAGATCATCCTGTACTGACTCTTCCCTTCGCTGGCAGAGTCAGAAGATTCTGAGAAATCCTCTGATGAGGCCGTCGACATGCGTCTACGTGCCATCAGAACCACAATGCTGCCAATGTCGGCGATATAGGAGATGGTACGCAAGGCACTGTCCATCATTGTCTCCTACGTGGAGTGAAAACAAGGATAATAATGACTACTTATGTCTGAAAATAGATTCAAAACAATGAGCTGAATCAACTCACAAAGGCCTGGGAGTTACTAACCTGTGAGTCAGCGTTCAGCACTTTGACAGCTTTAGTGGAGATAAAAAGATCTACTTCTGTCATCATTTGAGAGTCTTCATCTTGGCTCTTTGAAACAAACAACATATCGTTTGTATGAGACATTTTGTATCTCACAGTGCTCATTATGAAAATGTTAGGAGAGCAAAAAAAAGCATGCAACAGCTCCATCGTGTGGTAACAAAATGACACTGCTGCACGATTTCCCCTTAAAGAAATCAGCTGGTAACAAAGGTACATAGACAACTAAAAATTGTGTGAATCCAAAGTAAAAGTCACTTGGGACAGCAAGCCTCTGCCAGTGCTGTAATACTCGGAGACATCAATGTGATTGTTAAACTTGCAAATGCACCCTCAAGATTTGGAATCAAGTCTCTGTAAGCTTGATGGCTAAAATTCAAAAGACAACTTGTCTAATGGCAAAAATCCCAGAAGCAGATCACCATGAAATTCTAATAAATTTCACCCGAACACAAGGCCAATCTGTTGCTTTGAATTCTTCCCACATAACCAGGAAGATGTCTTACAGTAACCTTTTTGGCAGATCTGGATGTTAATAACCAAATCAATGGTTGTTAACAACTGTCTCCCTGAAGAGGCAGATTACCTTGATATGACTGACAGCTTCATGGGCCTGGGACATGCGGACAGACTTGGATGGATTTTTATCAGACAACACCTGAGTGCAGCCAAGGTAGTTAGCAGCGAAGATGATCCCATCAATAAGATCCTCTGGCTCACAGGGACCTGGGACTTTGCAGCAAAATAAAGAACTCTCATTGTAAAACACTGCAGCAAAGAATTTAATTAACTATGAAATGTAAGATCTGCATGAGATAATTACCATCCTCAAAGCTGGGGAAAGCTGCAGCTTCCTGTGTTTTCTTAAAAAATAAATCAACATGTCAATAAGTTAGACGAAGGTTAAACATTTTTATAATAATAACACTCAAGTAGACCATAGTGATTATCACAGCAAATAACTGAAAGTATTGTGTAATTACAAAAAGCTTTCTCCAAGCTTAAGTTTGAAAACAAAAAATGAAGATAAGATAAAAAAGATAGGAAAAGTCAGGTTACTTAGATATCGTGATAAAAGACCATCATCACATGGCGGCCATTTTCCTCTATCATCACATTCAGGGTGGGAAACTCAAATGTCATTCTGCTGTGTTAAACTTAAGACGACTCATTATCTGTCACTGCTTCCTAATTGAAAAGAAAATGGAGAGTCAAAATCCGGAAGGATATCAGGCCATATTTCAAAGCAAAGAAAAGCATAATTTTAGTAACCCATTAGCTAACATTAGCATTCAACCACTGCCTAGCTAACATTATAATTTTTAATTACATCCAGTGTGTTTTACATCCAGGTTTAAATAAATGTGCCCAAGATATGCAGTGATGTTTTACAATTAATTTAATTTCCTATTGTATTGTCTACCACTATCAAACACTAAGATAGTAGCTAGGAAGTGGCTGAATGCTAACGTTAGCTGTTGTCTAACCAGAGCTAATAGGTTATCAAATATGTTGTTTTACATTGGAATATGGCCTAGTATCTCTCCAAATTTCACTAACCATTTCCAAAATCCTTATCATTGACTTTTAAGGGAAAAGACCACGGAGAGCCAAAATCTGGTGCAGAAACCTGCAGTCAATACAAAAAGTCTTCACCTTAGGCGTGTCACTCTCCTCTGGAAGGACGAGCTCGGGACACTGAAGCCTCCCTGGCTGCTCTGGCACGTCCTCTGGTATCACAGCTGCAACCGACTTCTCACACTGTTGAATACAAACATCTGTTACAACTCAGGCAAGCCTTGTTTTAAATGTTTTTTGTCGTCCTGCGGCAAAGCACAGACCATATTCACATGGCGAACATTTTCCTCTGACGTTGCACTCAGGGTGGGAACCTCAAATGTCACACAAATTACCTGTTGCAAATCCTATAAATGTTTGCGAATCTGAACACTCTTTATCATTTCATCCCTTACTGTTTAATCAGGAACTGAAAAGACGATGGATAGTGAAAATCTGGAGGGTCGTCAGGCCACATTTCATATTTGATAACCTCAGCTAACGTTAGACAACAGCCAACATTAGGATTCAACCACTTACTAGCTCACATTTACGCTTGATAGTGTTACGAGATACAATAGTAATGGTGAAAGTTAATTCGAAAGGAAAGGAAGTGATGAAATGATAACAATTCACAATTCGCGGAAAACAGCAGCATAACATTATCCCAGCATTTGAACTTCCCATCCTGAGCGTGACCTCAGAGCAAAGTGTTTTGAATATAATAATACAATATGATCCATGTAATTAAAATCTTCTGGGACACAGTGTTGGTAGATTGTGCAGAAACCTCGACAAACATGAGCCACAGGGGATCAGACCTGACCTATTTGTATTGGTTACCTGCTGGGGTTTCTCTGGCCGCCGCTGCTTCTCCTCAAGAGGCTCCCTCTGTTGTTCCGGCGTGTGATGAGGAGCCAGGGATGGTTTGTTAACACTGACTTTGCTCTCCTGGCTGGTAGCAGAGGAGGGAACAGAAGGGGCGTCTCTACGTGGCTGAGCTTTCTGGGTGTTAGCAGGTGACTGAGCATGGGAAAGACGAGGTGGTGGAGGAGGATGTTGCTTACTGGAGCCGGACCTGGCTTTGGTCCGCACAGCCACTTTTTTGCAGTCCTTTGACGACACCTTTGGACGCTGTTCGGTGCTGCTGGTCGAGCATGCTTTGATCCCAGATGCGACACGCTCCACGTCCTCTCCCGTTCCCCTCCTGCCTCGTCCTTTAACCTGCCTCTCTTTCTCCTTCAAGCCCATGTGAGACGGCTCACACTTCTTACTGCCCCCTGGGGTACTATGGCTTCTTGTGACTCGAGTGTCATCTTCTCTTTGCCTTTCATCACCTCCCTTTCTAATTTGTTCATTCTCATTGTCCTGATAAATGCCAGTCTCCCTTTGAACACTGTTCTCTGGCTCCTCTAAATCCTCTATAAACTTGGCCCCGTCCAACACCTCTTCTATCTCATCTCCGTCACTGAAGAAGAACCTGTTCTCTTGGCCCTTCTCCACCTCCCTTGCTGCCTCATCGCTAGCAGTTGGAGCACAATGAGACCTAAAGCGCTGGCTCGTCTTGTGAGGCTTAGTGTCTGACTGTGATCCCTCACATATTTCTGTGCTATGGCGAGGTCTGGGAGTGAACTGGTCAACAGCACTGCTATCCTCGTTAACACTATCACCTACTGCATGCTTTATATAGCCACTGTCCTCAGGACAGTACTGTTTGTAATACCTTGTGTCCACTGCGCCCTCTCTGTTCAAATGCAACACCTCATCATAGTCCTGCTCCACATCAGAGCCCACATTGTCGTACTCAGAGCAGGTGTCCTCCATGTCCTCAGGACGAGGGTCACAACTCATGTAATAGCGGTTTGCAGGGACAGGAGGAATCAGCTGGTCACTGTCATCATCCTTTAAGGTACACGGTGGTTGCTCGGATGCCTCCCTCACCAAACCTGGCTGCTCTTCTTGGCTCTGTGCAGTGAGTCCTGGACCGGGGCACAGTGGAGGGCTGGGAGCCAATATTTTGGAAATGGTTCCTGGCCTTTTTCCATGAGCCATAACTGGCCCTGCAAGCCCACTACCCTCAACCCTGTAAACATCAATAGATAACCAAAATTAGATTTTTGAGATGCTTGCATGATGGCCTCTCTAGATTATTCAAGAGAATTCACATGAATGATGTCAAAATTCTTCATCGGAACCTACATACTGTAGAAATGAGCTGTCACAGGCGATGTTGATCCATCTTTCACATGAATATACAAATTAACTAGCCTTTAACAATCGGTGTCAGCCATAAAACAACCTCTTCCCTCGTTTACTTTGTAAGATATAATGATACAACACATTTCCAGACCCTCTCTCAAACACTTCACACTGTACAAGATTTAAATAACATGTGATCAAAGATTATTTTCCACACTCACACAACAATGTAGACCCTATTATATCAAGATTAAATATCTAATTTTCACCCTTTAAACAAACACACAAATCACAGTCCCTATTTCAACAACAAACAGTAGCCGCTTATTAATCTATTACTTCTACGCCACCTCTACAACACACACGCACGTCATCACGGCCCTTTTGTCTATAGTGACGGCCGAACGTCATTTGTTATCTGTCATCTTGCTTTGTTGTGTCTGCTCTCATTTTGACATGATGTCCTGCGGAACTGGAGGCTGTTTCATGCGATTGAGTAGAATCATTGTTAAAATATTTTCTTTGCACTCTTTTACCTGCCTTATCTTATTGGTCAATATTCACCTACCACAGATAAATCTGTACTGATTGATATCAGGGTGTATGTTGTCCGATATGAAGACTTTTTTTAACATTATGCTGAAAAGGACGGTTGGGGTAATATCTTTGTCCATATGTGCTTGTTGTGTTTGTCTTTAATGTAAACATTTTTATGTTGTTTTTTTTTTGTGAAACTTACTATGCCGATGTCTTGGCTCGGACTACCTTGTGAAAGAGATTCTGAACCTCAGTGGGAATATTACTGGTAAAATAATGGTTCAATAAAAAAAAAAAATAAAAAAATAAGCACATCGATGTTGGATTGTTTTTACTCCCTAATATCTCTATACTCTATACTCTTCTCGGCCTCTATTAGGATTTTTCTGTTGTTTTTAACAAGACACGCAACAACTAAAAGGAAAATATACCAATCAAAACACTGTCACACTGTATCAAACAAAGTCACACTGCACTTTAGAGCTCAACTGATGAAGGAGCTGAATAGTCAGTTTATCGATTTGTTTGTTGACTCACAGAAAATTAACCAGTAAAAAGCTTAGTTAAGTCATTTTTCAAAAATGTCTAAATTGACTGGTTCCATCCTCTCAAATATTTATATTATTAAGATTTCTAAAGCTTCGATGATTCATTCAAACAACTTTAAGTTCTAGACTTTAAAGTCATCACTTTCTGCTCTGGGAAAATCTGATGGGCTTTTTGATTATTCTCGGACATTTTATAGATCAAACTAAAGCTTGGCAGTATATGATTATTATATTACAATAAGGAAAAAGACTTTACGTCGTCTTAGATGTTGGATATCGTTGTTTTGTGATATGACATTAGTGTTGTCTTTTCCTGGTTTTAAAGGCTGCAACACAGTAAAGAGATTTCATGTTGTTGTTGTTTTGTGACTGTTTCATTACATCGACATCACTGATGAGTATTTATAAATACTTATATTTTGTCAATGTATCAATAGTCATCCCTACAATGTTGTCGCAATACTGATGAGGTAGTCATCAGTGTTACTGATACAGTAAATACTGTGGTATTAAATCATCATCTCTGTTATGATTTCCAATGAAATAATAGCCAAACAACTCCCCACAAATCTGATAATGGTGTTCTCAGTCTGGCAATAAAGTAATCTGATTAGCACTGACTGTATGAGAGCCATCACATTGAACACCGCCCAGTCTAAACATGTCAGCACCCTCATCTGAACATGAACCACATCAACAAAACAGCTCGATTGTTGTTTGGGCTCAAGCTTTCGGCTATGAGTCAGGTGCATCACACTGAACACAATATGAACCCCACTGCTGCCAGTGTTGATCGGATGATAACACAACTGAGAATATGATGGTGTTATGAGTATAAAAACCGAGGCTCCCCTCCCCCTGAACCGTACGACACGGGGACCTAATCATGACCTCTCCATGGTGCTGAAGCGCTAATTAAGAACAATACGGCTCATTAATAGGATGGCACGCATTTCGCCCTGCCCTTGACGTGTTTGTGGTGGTTATTTCACAAAGCCCACCACGCTGAACTTTTGCCGCAGCTGCAGGAGTGGTTGTTGTGGTTTAGCTCCGCTTTCACCCACGAGTGGACGCCGCATTTTCCATCTGCTTAAATATCGATAAGATAATCGGATATATGTTTTTTTTTTTTTTTTTTTTTTCTTTCCTGCGCA
>OMLP01015235.1:0-20121 GCA_900302685.1 Spondyliosoma cantharus | reverse complement strand
AGGGGTTTTTTTTTTTTTTTTTTTTTTTCTTTCCTGCGCACATAGCGTGTCAGTGATGGAGCTGGCTCTCTCCACACACACACACACGCTACTGCTTTCACCATCTGCAAGTGATATCATCCTGCTGCTGCGATTCACATCGACCTTGATTTGAAGCATCGAGACTGCACCATGCTGACATCCAGCTTATAGGGCTGATGTTGTACCACACAGGAGCACATCCAGCATTGTCCCCAGCCCTGTTATCGGCAGCCGTATAGGCCCTCATGCATCACTACAACATTTTTTTTTTCTTCTCTACATTCGTGCTTAGATAATTCCGATTGATACTCACCAACATCGGTCCTGCCGGCGGCCCTCCTTGTAAAATGCCCGTGTGCTGATCAGATCAGATTGCTCTCCGGAATGGTGATTTTTGAATAAAAGCCGCACAGCAGCCCAGGAACCTGTGTAGGAAATACACCCCCCATCATGTGCTCACTGCCCTGCTCCCCCAACAAATTACACACAGAGCGGCATCACCACTACATGGTCAGACATACGCTGAAAAACGAACCTGAATCGTTTTAATTAGCTCTTAGATTTTTTTTAAATAAATTTAGACTAATTGTTTACGGAGGTGTCATTGTAAAATAGGTGCTTCGTATGTGTTCTGCATCGTATTACCATTAACTTTAATAAAATAAAAAAATTCACATACATATAAATGATCTACGATTTTTGTTTGATTTTATCTATTTTTTTATTTTACCTTTGCTTTTTAAGTGGTTGAGAAAATATCGATGTGATTGGGATCGATTAGTACACCCTTAAAGGCATTCTGCGCTCCGCTGGTTGTGCCTGAGAAGCGGGAGTGTTGTTATTGTGCTGCTCCTCTGATTTTTACCAAACGACAGTGCTACCGGTATGTTAGCTTACGTTTTTCACACATTGACAGTATTTATATTAATATTTCGGGCTTTTCAAATGCACGTGTGACGTACCAAAAGCGACAGATGTGTCACTAATTATAATTAAATGTTTTTAATCAGAGCAAAGCTAGCATTCACGTTAGCTAAACAGAGCCATAGCGTTACTGTAATTCTCAGAGTATGCTAAGAAGAAAAGCGTAGAGAAAAGGTATTCAGCGAGCAACAACATTTCCGCTTGTATCATGGCCGAGAGAGGCAACAAAGACAAACTCAAGCGAAGTTTGTCTTTGTCCAAGAGTAAGAAGAAAGGCAATGTCAAAGCTGGGATTTCAGCCAGTGCTGCTGCCACCACAACTCCAATCACCTCGTTCTTCAGCAGTCAGCCTCCACCCAAGCTGGCATGCCCCCTGTGTGGCCAGTTGGTACCAAGATTCAAGATCAATGAGCACATTGATCTGCAATGTCAGAACTTTGAGAGAGGAGACAACAGTGCTGCCTCAGCAAGTAATAGTGTTGTGCCAAGCATCCAGCTGTCACCCAGCAGGAATCCTCCAAAGTCCCCAGAGCTGGATCGAAATAAGGAAGAAGAAGTCAAAGAGACCAAGACCAGCCCTTATTTCAAAAAGAACAACCACCAGCAGGCACCACGGGAGATAAAGAGTAAAACTGTTGTCAGGACGATTGACCTGGGAAGTCTCTCTTCCAAGTTATCTAGGAAATATCACAAGACACCAGAAAGGAAACAGACAGAGGATAAAAATGTACCAAAGTATCCTGAAAAGGAGATATATTCTGAGAACCTCAGCAGCTCACAGAAAGAAAATCTTCTGATCCCGAGTTTAGAAGACCAGAAAGATTCTGTCATTGACCTTACAGCAACTTGTGCAGACACTCCAACAGCTGTGGAAGATCTGTCGCATTCAGAAAAAAAGCATAATCTTGAGCATGATGCGTCTAAATCAGCCACTTTTCAAAAACACGTTAGACCGAAGCTGCAGTCTTCCTCCTCCAAGCTAGCAAAGAGAAAAAAAGTACAAACATCCACTGGCAGAGTGTCTGATTCCAAAAAGAAAGCAAAATATGAGGGGAGCAGCAGACAGCCAGAGGAGGTGATGTCTACAGAAAGTATAGCAGAGACGACTGATGTGGACCAGCTTAAAACTAAGGTACCTTCTACTACCACTACCTGTGACCCCCCTCAGAGCTCAGAGGGAAAAAGTGCTGCAGTGATCAATAGTGACTTAACGCCAAAGTCTGGTGCTGAGAACTCCACTACTGACCAGGCGGTTGAGAGCTCTAATACCTCACGGCTTCCCTACTATCTCCGTAACTTCCGGACCGTGCTACAGGCTGTCCTGGACAATGAGGACGACAGGGCGTTGTTCGACCAGCATGACATGACACTTGTACATGCATTTGAGGAGCTCTCAGGTAAGCTTAAAAATCACTCACTTATTGTAATTTAGTATGTAAAGTAATGCCTCATCCCTAACATGTGTTTTTCCTCTCAAAGTCATGGGGCAGAAGCTGTACGTGAGACTCTTCCAGAGGAAACTGAAGTGGCTCCAAGTAAATAAACTAGATTATGAAGAGATATGCAGTGATCTGGGACCTGTTGCTCAGGAGCTGGTTCAAGGTGGTTTTCTAGAATCAGGTAAATGATCCCTCATTGTATCATTTGACATTTTGTTGCATCTGTTAATTCTTTGTCGTAACTGCTGTAATTGCAGTTAATTAGGATTGTGTTGGTTACATCTTTACATTTTTATTTTTAAGAATTACATGAAAATTAGGCTTCAGTTCACGTTTTCATATTTTTCCCCTCCTGATATGTAATTGCTATTAAACAATGGTGGTAGGGAAATATGGGAGGGAGGGAAAAATAGGGAATATGATGTGAAATATATCCCCCAGTGCATGCTGGGGTAGGTTCTTGCCCCCATGCTACTCAGCACAACATCTTTCACTGCTTAGACATTAGCTACATTGATGGAATTGGTATATAACTATCAACAATGGCTCCCCAGACTGTGGATGGAATTAATCTTTCAGCCCCCGTTTTCTCCCAAATAAAATATATATTTTATGATGCTGAAACGCCACATCATGCCAAACCCTTTCCCCCGTTTTCTCCTATTAATGCCCTCCTGTGCTATTTCTATATATAAAAGAGAGCGACCTTCAGGAGTTAGGGGAAGCCCTGGATCTCCTGCCTGCTCCTGAACTCAAAGCTCTTGCTAAGACTTTCCATCTGGGCAATGCTGGTACTCAGAAACAGCAGCTAATGGACGGACTTCTACGTCTGAGCAGGCAAAAGTCCTTCTTCTCTATTTCTCCTGCTCAAAACAACATTGGGGCTGTCATTCTCAAAAGGTGAGATGATTAAATACATTGTGCTCATTGACAGTACAAGTGTTGCAGTAATGATCACACCCCTGTTCTCTCTAACCCGAAAGGGCAAAGCAGCTCGCTGGCTCCTCTGTGCGCCTGTGTCGAGGTCCTCGTGCTGTCTTCTCTCGCATCCTGCTACTCTTCTCTCTGACGGACACCATGGACGAGGAGGAGATGGCGGCTGGTGGGCAGAACCAGCTCTTCACCATCCTGCTGGTCAACTCAGGACGTCTGGCCTTCCCAGATTACACAGTGCAGCGTACAGCGAAGGTGTTCCAGGATAGAGAGGAGCTCATCAGGTAAACATTTGCCAAAAGATACATTGAATCTATTGTTTTTGATATATGCAGGAAAGTCAGAAATAATACTCATGATTCTGTCCATCACACCAGATATGAAGCATCCATGCGAGCCCTGCTGGAGGTAGCCTCAGCTATGCAGGGAGGTCAGTGGGAAGAGGCCATGGAGCTTTACACTGCCTCCAAAAGTGCCTGGCAGGAGCTGAAGAAAAACCATGACCTCAGGTGACATAAATCTTGTTGTTTGCTGAGATTTAAAAAAGAGATACAGGCTCCCTGGACACTTGTTAACATTCTTATCATTATTGTGTTGGACAGGCACCAGGAGGAGCTGCCTGTGTTCCTGCGCAGCTTCACTACAGGATGGGCTTACACTCGTATCTTATCCAGAGGGGTGGAGATCTTGCAGAGGCTACGTCGCTACGAGGTTTTCTGAACATATCTGCTCACACTCTCACATAAATTCAAGCTGAAGTTAAATGTATGTCACAGTTAAAGATGTTCTGTATCTACTTGTGGTACAGGAAGCAATAGAGGAGCTCCGGTCTCTACTGTCGCAGTCCGTTTATTGTCTTGACAGCCGAGGCCGGTGGTGGGATCGACTGGCGCTAAACCTCCACCAGCACCTTAAAAAACCTGAGCAAGTCAGCACCAGTTTCTGTGGTTTGATTTACCAATTTAAGACATTTTCATCAATGAAGTTTCTTTTTGACATTGTTTTCAGTAATAACTGTCTTGAATTGTCTATCATAGGCAATTTGTGTGATCAGAGATGGGCTTTTAGACCCTCTGGTGCGAACTGGACATAAACTGTCTCTCCATCAGAGAGCTGTGAGGATGAAAGAGTCTGCCAGCTTCAAGAAATATCGCCTGCAACTAAGAGAACTTCCCACGATACAAGTCCAAGATGTCCAGCATGTGAGTTTAGTCAGTATTGGGGTTTCTGGAGGGAAAACAAAGTGTAAACTGTTGAATATATGTTAAATAATACATGTAATTGTCTATCCAGGTGACAATCCGAGGACAACTGTTCCCTCATGAAGGGGGTATGGGGAAATCTAGGTTTCTCATACCTACAAATGGGGAAGGGGAAGAGAGTGGTGATGCCACTGCAATAGGCTCTGTTGAAGACCTGTGCTTAGCACATTACCACCAACAAGGCTTTGACCAAGGTAAGAAGTTTTGCTTCAGAAAAAATTGTTTCTTTATCCTTTCATCACATCAACATTGTATTGCTATTGTTAACATAATAGGGATCCATGGAGAGGGCTCCACGTTCTCAACATTATTCGCTCTTCTGCTGTGGGACATCATTTTTATGGAGGGTATTCCAGATGTTTTCAGAAATCCATACCAGGTAAAATACACTTTACGTATACAATATTTGTAGGTTATCTGTGCATCTATACCCGTTTAACTCATCTTCCTTTCCTCTCACAGACATGTCCACTGGATCTTTACACTGATTGTTTCTACGAGAACAGAAAAGAGGCGATCGAGTGTCGTGTGCAGTTACTCAGCGAGGCATCTGTAGAGACGTTACATGGCATGTTGGAAGATGTCTGGACCTCCCAGGAGGGTAAAGTGTGTTCGTTGGTCAGCTGGGAGCGTTTTTCATCCCTTCAGCAGGCAAAGGTATTCACTGTCACTCTTGTGAATATATACACAGTGGCCACTTTATTAAGTGCACATGTAAAATTGAATGTAATTCCATACAACAACTTAGCCATAAATTCCACCATTACAAAGATGAGTTTTGATCTGTGCTGAAAGTGAGGTATTTATTTCACTATAATAAATACATTTAAGTTTGCAGTGGGAAAAAAAAGGTTGTAGTTTATTTGTCACATTATACGATAGATAATGCAAAGTATGCCTTGATACACTTTGATAAATAACTTGGATAAGGTGTTTTGTTTACATGTGCTAATGCATGTTCTAACATAGCACTAACATACACACTTTTATATTCTATGTGCAGTCTCTGGTATCGTGCCTGGGTGGAGCCTTCTTGGGTGGTGTGATCTCACGAATGTCAAAAGACTACAGACATTGCCGTGCAGGACTGCCTGATCTAGTTGTGTGGAACACGTCGAACAACAGTTACAAGGTGAGATCACGTCACATCCGGCTCTTTGAATAAGATATTTTCCTTGGTGTGTGGTCCACTGATTATCTTTAATCTGGTTACATGGACTATACTGCTGCATGCAATGTGACATGTGACATCTTGTTGTTGTAGGTGGTGGAGGTGAAGGGGCCCAGTGACCGGCTGTCCCAGAAGCAACAGATTTGGCTGGATGAGCTTCAGAAACTGGGGGCTGATGTGGAGGTGTGTCATGTGGTGGCCACTGGAGCCAGAGGAGCTCGTCTGGAATAAACAGACACGGAACAACTGACTGACAAGACTTTGCTGCTAAAACAGATGTGGATATTTCTATCTCAAACACTCAGGTTTAAGCCATTATGAGTATATGGGGAATGTTGTGTCAAGCAGTGTGCCTTGCGACACATGGCATTATCATTCTGCAAACTGCTGCCTTCAACAGAAAGCGGTGCATCGTGAGATGAAGATCATCATTACGAACTGCCAGGATCAGAAATAGCTTGCTTTGGAAAATCAGAGCTGATGCATGACAGGATCCAACCACAACGGCAAACTCATGGTGTCTCCTTTTCTTTGGCAACGCTATATTCTCTAGATCTTGGGTTGCCAAGCAACGAAAAATCACATTTAGTTAGCTGTTTATGATATGTATGACAGCTCCATGAGTTTGTTATACAAGTATTAACTGTAATAATATGTCTGTAAATATGCAGTTGTTGCCACCACTCTGCCAGAAAAATCATCCCTTGGATTCTTAGAAAGAAATAAACTTAGGGGACTGCATTTAATGATTATTTTCATTATTTATTAACGATCGATTAAATGCCAGAAAATGGCAGCTACAAAAAAAAAAAACTCAGTTCACTAGAGCCCACGATGTCATAACATCATGATATCATTACTTGTTCAGTCCAAATTATGCAGCTCACAACAACAAACATCACATACTGAGAAGCTGGGACTCGTGAATGTTTTAGCAATTTTGTTTAAAGATGACTCAAATTATTCATTAATCATCAGACCAGTTACCCATTAATTACTGTTGATCCATTAATCAACAGAAGGTGTCAAAACAAACCTGTCACTGAGCTGTTTTAACATGTACAATGTAAGAGCTGTTTTGATATAATGTTGCGGAAACTGAATTATTAAAAGACTTCTTTGGCATTAACTGTGTGTTTACTGGTGTGCCTGTAATGGCGGAATAGAAAAGATGTATACATTGCATACATTTCATCCCACCCAGGCCCTGGTGTAGCTGTGCCTGGGCGGACTGTAATGTATGCAGGCCTGGATCATGGATGCATTTGGGGGAAGGGATGCCAAGCTGCCCTGCGTCTGACGTCACGGCGCTGGAGAGTGAGGAGGCGATGAGAGGAAGGTGCAATAAACACACAGGGCGTCTGCGCCTATCTAAGTAGGACAATAAAGTGAAACGGTATCAATGCTCTAACAATGGATTTAGCAGATATGCTTCTTCTCAAAGTTTTCCTCTTCGTCTACTTACTAAACTGCACCCAAGGTGAGTGAGGCGTTTTCACAGAAAAAGCCTATAAGTTGTGTTGAATCCATGAAAGCAGCGGCTGAGAGGAGCAGAACGGCTGGTAGCCCGTTAGCTAACAGGAGGGATCAGCAGGGCCTGCTTGTTATGAAGAGGACTGCACCCTTTTTTGCCGTATTACTTGAAGCTAACAAATGATACGCGGTGCTCAGCTGTACACGGATTGGTGCAGTCGATTGAAACAAACCGATATTGCTGAGTTATTCCAATGTGTTGTCAACGTTTTTGCTGTCGGGGTTGGATCGGTTTTTGTTGTTGTCGTGCGAATAGCGCCGACAGCCATTGTTATGAGAAGACGGGAGATGCCGACTGGGTGAACGGACCGTTAGCTTTGTGCTAACTAGCGCTGGATGTGCTAACGTAACGATTTATGTCCAAAAAATGTGAGAGTTAGCCACTGACATTATGTTCCCTGCACCGTGTCAGCGTTTTATAATTTATGTGGCACAAGTTTTAAGGTTTGCTGGCGTAATTCAGTTTCCTGTGTTGGTCGCTGGTCAAGGCTGCGATTTGTGCCGTTCTTGGTATTTAATGATTTAAGTTAATGTGAGCCACAGTAACTCTGGATTCTACATTGGGTAATAATTCGATATTTTGTGTTGAACGAAATTGCCACTTCGTATAATGCTGTGTCGACTCGTGATGTACGTTTGGTTTCATACACCTGCTATATACCGCAGCTGTAGTTTCACATATTACACCTCAATAATGAAATTAGCCATATATGACTCTAGTTCGCTTCTGCTCAAGTCTCCAGCTGTAGAGTTTATATTTACATCAAGCAATCGGGTTATTTTTTACCTCAAGCTGGAGCCTTTGTCAAACTGTACAAAAGTAGCAATCACAACTTTTTCCACACAGTAAAGCCTTCTTGTGATGGAAAATGAACATCTCAAGATGAACTCGATGGTGCTGTACCACAGTTTTATCACTTCTAATGTTGTTTTCGTGGGGTTTCTAAATATTTCTGTTGTTTTTGTGTGATCACAGAAATGAAGGCAATCTCATTTATGTCTCATTTGTCGAGGATCTTCAGAAATTAAGATATTACAGAACAGTCATGGCCTTCACTTCTCATAGTCACCTTAATGAAAAATTTAATGTTTGCACCTAAATATTTCATACACCACATGAACAGAGAACTAGCTGGTCTGGTCTACCTACTCAGCTTTGTTACATACTTACACATGTGGTGCAAAATGCCATTTATTCCTCTACAAGCCAAATGGTGAGTGGATTTTCTCATTAAACCAGCAACTCATTAAGACAACTATTGTTTTATTTGGTTGGTGATTGAAGAAAATCAACCCGCCGCTTACATACGCTACCAGCATTTGAGTTGTGTGGCTGGTGCTAATTTTGTGCACTGGTTACACTGAACCTTGTAATTTATGGCTCACTAGTCAGGCATAATTACCTGTCAGACAGTACTAATTACATATTCAGTATTCTCTGAAAGTGCTTTCTTTGTGGTTTATGTTATGGGGCAAAGATCTGTCCTTTCAGTTACACCAGGGCTTTGTAAACATGAAAGAGCAAAGTAACTTTCGGAAGGGTTTAAATGGCTTACACAAAATGACTTTGTTTTTCCTAAAGAGACTGCTTTTCCGTGTGATGCAGTTAGTGAAATGGGTGGAGGTGCCCGAGAATCTTTTGCCTTCGAGCCCACCACCCACTCTTCTGGTGGCGAAATAGTAATGCTGTGATGCTGAGGGCTGTTTTTGAGCACAGCTCACAAACTGGCATCCATTTGACTTGAAAGGATTTTGCTTAAATGTTAAAAACACGGCCCATACTGGTTTCCTGCCAGTTTCCATTATTTTATTCTGTCCTGTCTGATCAATTATTTTTTAGTCACTTAATTCTCCTAACATGTGCCATGCATCAGTTGTTTACTCTACAAGTCGCTTTTTTACTCTAATATCACTGTAGACGCTCACATTTGTGTGTCTGATGCTTGAGATGTGTTGCTGAACATGAGACAAACACACTGTAGTGCCGAAGCTATTACAAACTTACAGATTTGGATGTTAGTATTTTCTCCCAAACATTTGATAATGTATATTTTGTCTTTTATATTACCTTTCATGAATTGTATCCCTACACCTGGGATGCCTGTGCTTGCCTAAATTCTATGTATTATCTTGTTTGCTGATAACTGGAGTTCCTCTCTTCCTCTTTCCTTAGGACACTATAGAAACCCCCTGAACAAGTACATCCGTCACTATGAAGGCCTGTCCTATGACACAGAGCTTGTGCACAGCAACCATCAGAGGGCCAAGAGGGCGCTCTCTCACGAAGACAAGTTCCTTCATTTAGATTTTCATGCCCATGGAAGGTTTGTCAGTTTTTTTTACTAGATATTAATCTAAAGGGAAATTCTGTCTGGATCTCTGTCTATTTTTATTTCTTCTCATCTAACCTTTTATTTACCTGTCTGCTTATCTCTTTGCAAAGCTCATCCTATATGCTTATGTTGTTCATCATTGAAGGTGGAGGCCAGCTGTAGCAGAGATTTGCAGTGTGGTTGAAAGTTATTTACTTTTAATCCATTAGTACTAAAATGATTAACTATGGCTGATATATTGAATATTAACCAGCGAAAGCACCAAACAATCTCCAGTTCCAGCTTCTCAGATGGTCGGATTTGCTGCTTTTCTTTGTCTTGTGTGATTGTAAACTGATCATTTTTGGGCTTGGGACAAAAACAAGCAACTGAAAACATGAATTTGAGCAGGCATTTGTTTACACTGTCTTCTGATGTTATATAGACCAAACAATTGGATGATTTATTGTGGAGCTTAGTCGGCCGTTACATCAATAATGAAAAGGATTATTAGTTGCAACCCCAGTTAGATTTGTTCGGATTTCCTGCAACAATCTAAGTACATCCAGGTCAGGTGAAATAGAAACTATTCAAGTGTTACTTAGCCCTTTGATGGACTAGGTGTTTTCAGGGTGTTTGTGTACACTTGATACCTGGGTGGGAACCTCCTCAAGGTGTAGAAGATCAATCATAGAACACCTATTGTCCATGTCATGGTTCTTTATTCAGTAATACAGCTGCACAGCTAACTGAAATATTATCGAAATCACAAAATGCCCAAGTGCAATGTCAAGATCATTATTGTACTGGAGTCCGGCAGAGATGTTCTGACCTACAAATCGTGTTTTTCCAGATGTAAGAAACCATATCGTACAGCTTTATTAAGACTCAGTGTTGTGTGATAGAAAGTGTCTACACTCTGTATGACAAAGTCAAGACCATCTGGCTGGGAGCTTGGCAAAGGCTGTTTACCGTCCTGCCTGTAGCAGGCCTGCTGTTCCCAAACTCCGATGCTGCTTAATAGGGAAGAGAGCGATAAGAGTTGTGCAAACAAACACGCGGAAGGAAGATGCCTTTCAAAATTGGGAATGTGTCAGCATCTTTTCCTCTGAATTCTTGACAAAGTTGGAGACACAAGTCAAATTCTTACAGTTCATTTTTAGCACCTACCCTTCGCTGGCTGGTTTTTGTGTATGTACCTGACATTTTCAATGAGATTAAGTCATAACAGAAAACAAGTGCGGTCCAGTTGGTTCTTTATACGTACAGGGGCAGATTTGTGTGTCCCCATGTGAGGTTTGAATATATTCTTCATTTTCTTTTGCTGTTAATTTAGGCTCTGTGTCTAACCTACAGGACAGTAACTTACACACAAAATGAGGATACAATAAGAGCACTGTTTAGGTGTCATTGGAGGTTTACTGCAGCATCATTGTTTCCCTGCCATATGTATGATCAACAAAAAACAGCATTGTTTCAAGATGTCCTGATTTTCAGATTCCTCTGTTTTAAGATAAAGCCTGCAGTTCCCCTTGTGTAACGAAAAACAGCATTGCTGTTTTCTTTCAGCAAAACCATGCCCTTCTTTTCACCCTTTTCCCCCTTTCATTCGCATTCTTCATTTGCATTCTCCTTTTCCTCAAAGGGTCTGTGAATATTGCTTACTTTCCAAATTCAGATACACACCCAAATCCATAGGCGCACAGTCTGTGACATGAATAATATCAGCAGACAGTTTTGGGACATCAGAGAAACAAACTCTTGCGGTATAGATAGCTCTGTTTTCTCACATTGTAACCTGTGTCATCACATACAACCGACTGTCTTTTGTTTTCCTGTCACCTAAAATTTAATTTATTTGATTTCAGGCATTTTAACTTACGAATGAAGAGGGATACAACTTTGTTTGCCCAAGATTTGAAAGTGGACGTTTCAGGAGAAGAGATTCCATTTGATACCTCTCATATCTACACTGGAGAAATCTTTGGTAAGACAGTCCTTCAAATTTTTAATAAACTTATGTTTACATATCTGCTGTCTTATGTTTTTCTGGTACATGAATGCCTGATCTTTTTGTGAATCCCCTGACACCTATAACTCTGTAATTTGGATTCCCAGGTGAAAAAGGTACCCTGACTCATGGTGCCATTGTGGATGGTAAATTTGAGGGCTTCATTCAGAGCTACCACGGCACCTACTATGTGGAGCCTGCTGAGAGATACCTGGAGGGAAAAGACGTACCTTTCCACTCAGTCATCTATCATGAAGACGATATACGTGAGTCCCCAGCAACTTCTGCTACACAAATAATTTGACAGGCCATTTTCTTGTCATCATAGAGAATGCGTAATTGGACGCGTGTGTATGTAAATGTATCATCAAGGAAGTGCAAGGTTAGGACAGCTGAGCTGATGGGAGGCAGACTGGTGTGATCGCCCTCCAGGTAGCACAGATACCCGAGGTGCTCATTAGCTGAGTAACACGATCTTTCTCTGGGGCTGCTGGCTCATTTTAGCAGTCTTTACAATGTTGGTACTGGTAGTGAGCACAAAACCAACTTCACTACACTGGCGCCCCCTAATTTGAAATCATCTGTGTACATATAGTATGTGGCTAAGGGGCAAATTAAACAGAAATGTGAGAGGAATCACTAATGAGAGCGACAGGGAAGTAGCAGCTCACATAGCAGTGCTAGGCTCAAGTGGCGTGTAAGTACATCCATTAGCTGATCATGAATAGCGCCCGAAATAGAGTGACTCAGGGGGTTAAGTAGCTAACATTGTCTCCCATAATCCTAACAGTGTTTTGTCTGCCTCTCTCACTCTCAGACTACCCGCACAAGTACGGCCCAGAGGGAGGCTGTGCTGATAGCTCTGTGTTTGAAAGGATGAAGAAGTACCAAACCTCCGCCATAGACAAGCTACCCAAGGTGAAAATCACCACACACCACACTAAACCCTTACAATGTCTCAGAGCACTTAGTTGGGGTCAGAGATACCCATGGATGCCTTTTTCTTAGGTCTCTGTTTGCAGTTTGAAGTTATATTGATTCATGACAATAATCTTTCTTAGCTCAACAAACGGATGCCTGCATGACTAACAAGAAGCTGGTCTCAATTGAAGGAAAACACTAGGATGTAGCAGTAGAGTGCATACCTCCGCCAATGCCTAGCAATCCCCTTAAACTCAATCAGGCCTAATACAGTATCAAATAAAACTCATTTAAATCTGCTAGATCTGCATTTTCTTTGTATCCACATCAAACTGGACTCACTCATAGATACCAGCCAACTAAATCTGCCTGATTTTAAAAAAGAAAAGAAAAAAAGATCCATACATTTTTCCCTGAGAAATGAACAAAAAAGATCAAAAAACCCTGTATCTTGCAATGTCAATAAAAGTGAGAAATTCATGGATCTGCCCTATATTTAATGCCCTAAATTGCCATTAACGTATCATCCCTGTGGAAATATTGTACATATTGTATATGTGGAAATATTATACACATGAAAAAGCAGTATTAAACAATTAAGTTTGGAGATGGTAATTTTTCACTAAAGTTGTGGCTTTTATCTACCTATTCCAGGCAAAGACTGTCAGGAAACATTTATAAAAAATGTAATATTAGTTAAATTAAGATATGATAGTGTTTTTCCAATATATGTTTTAACGCTTACTGTTTTCTGATAATTCCTTCCTTTTTTCTCACCTTATCTTGTATGTTACTTATACAACACAGTATGTTCTTAGCAGAGTTCCACTTCATGAACATACTGCAGTGGGAAAAACCACAGCCTAAAAATACTAGACATTATTTATTTAGCCAGTGTTTGGTTTAAAATGCTATATATATGTTTTATTCAACTGTCTATTTGCTGCTCTCCATCTCCGGCTCTGCTCACACCAGGAGCTCCACACTGAGGCGGGCTCTAATGACCCCGTGCTACTCAGGAAGAGGAGGATGGCCCAGGTCGAGAAGAACACCTGCCAGCTTTTCATTCAGACTGACCACCTCTTCTTCAAGTACTACAAGACCAGAGAGGCTGTCATTGCTCAGGTAATACACAATCACGGTCGTTTAGTTAACACACGCCACTGTGGTGCTATTAGAATTAAATTTACACAGTATGTTGGATTTTTGTCTGATAATTGTGGAGTGGCTTATTTTTAACCAGCACTCACACCTGAGAGTGTAAAGGCTAATTAGTATTGGAATAATCACACCTCTTATTCAGTGCAAGGGGTGACTCATAACGCTTACAACAGAGGATCAAAACAACAAACAAAAGAAAAAAATCATCATTTTAAATTAGGGTTGTACGCACTAATGCCTGGTTTGCTGTGTGAAATTTCATCTCAGAGCCTGGAAGCACACAACAGAACAGATAGCAAATGTCCATTAAATTATCATTCCAATGGAAATATGGTATCTTTTAGTATTTTGACATTTTTGGAAATATGTGTATTCACTTATACACCAGAGTTAAATTAGAAGATCAGTACCATCCTTTCCGATCAGATATATCTTATTTTGTGAGGTGTAGAGGTACTAGTAGGCATGGTAAGCTACCTTGTAAGGTAGTTTGTTTGGATCCTTCCCCATGCCTTTTATTATAGGTTAAGCTAACTGGCTGCAGGCAGTTGCTTCATGTTAACACGTGAATGATGATCTTCTCATCTAACTCTATGCTAGAAAGCCTATATGTATAGTTCTCAAAAGTTAAAACAATTTCTTTAAAATTAGACAAAAAAGTGGCACTACTACTTCTCAAATATTTTATATAAATCAAGTCAACATGTCTAAGTTTGTTAACATAAGCTACCCTACTGACTGTGCACATCATACACAGTTATGTTTGCATTTGACTATGCAGAGAAGAAGAGAATAATATTTACTGGGCAACTGGTTATACAAAATGATTACACAGTTATTAATATTGTGTATCTGCTAATACAGTTCCATCCAATACTTATGTTTAAATCTGTATCTGACACATTGAAACAACAGTTGCAGACTACAAATATGTTATTTCTGTTGAGCTACTTGATCCAAACACTGAAGGTCACAGTTCAAAACTATGAAGTTTATCAGCTTAAATCATTGATATGATGTGAATGAAAGTTTAATCAGGAGGTTTCTGCTCCTGGAAGTGACTTGACACGATCTGCCAGAGAGAAGATGTATCACTGTTGGAGTTGTTCAACTGCAGAAACGTTCAGTCCACTCTGATTGTTCAGTGGTATTACAGAGGGGAGGTTTTTCCCACATAAACACTCTTTGTCTGAGCACAGACAGTAGCTTGCCTTTGATCGGGTTACTCATGGAATAAGCATTCAATAGCGACAGCTGATACGACCCGTCATTTTAACCAGAGTAGATGTCTGTTTGTGCAAGCTAAAAATGACATGCTCCAACCTGAATGTTTTTATACACTGCTCTTTGGGAATAAGAGTGCAGAGATAACTGGTTTGCTGCATTAGGAGCTCAGTGAATTTGTGTGTTTTGCCAGCCTCATTGTCTGATCTCAGAGTCAATTACTTGCGCACCAAAATGATTTTTCACATTCACACTCACAGAATAATTGTGCTGTCGACAGGATGGTGGTAAAGGAGAGCAACGCTGCAACACTATCAGGCTGAGTCATTCAAAACACTGTAGAGTACGGTGAAGAAAGCGTCAGATTATTTTTTTTTTTTTTAGCCAATACCGAGTCGTGAAACCAATTTCTTGTTATTTACCACTTTATTCTACATGCATACTTTACACTTATTGTTTTCATCATCATAGCTGCAGACAGTATAGATTGAATCTGTTGTTTTACACTTTCAGATCTCCAGTCATGTCAAGGCCATTGATGCCATCTATCAGGGCACAGATTTCATGGGCATTCGCAACATTAGCTTCATGGTGAAAAGGATCAGAGTAAGTATCTCACTGATTTTAAGTTTATGTTCAAGATTTGGTACATATTTCCCCCTGAACTCATCTTGATCCTCTTTCGTAGATAAACACCACCAATGATGAGAGGGACAGGTCCAACCCGTTCCGCTTCGCCAACATCGGGGTGGAGAAGTTCCTGGAGCTGAACTCGGAGCAGAACCATGACGACTACTGCTTGGCCTACGTTTTCACAGACAGAGATTTTGATGACGGGGTGTTGGGTTTGGCCTGGGTTGGAGCCCCCTCAGGTACTGAATGATGACACACAGTCAGTGTGTCATCTGTGAAAAGCGAGTGCAAAAAAAAAAAAAGGTCCCTTTTTTTTTAAAGCCAGATATGATTGCATGCATAACAAATAGGAGCTAACATTTTTAAACCATTACACAAAACATCATATTGTTTGTACTGGGCTGCAGGCTCATTATAAGCTGATCTTTATACCCAAGATTATTCTCGAAAAAAACAATATAAATTAATTGTAGCTTATCTGCATTGTGCCGCCACCACAAGAAAAAGTGTCAGTCATATTTAAGATTTCAAATGCTAATTGATTCAGACTGTTGCGAGAAACAACTGCAGCTCCAAATATCAACTCAGACAACATGCAGATGCGATGATTCCCAAAGGTTTCGTGCACTCTGTGATTGATGTGTTGAAATCACAGCTAAGATGTTCTCTGTGCTGCCTCCGTAATTTGAAGTTTTTAAAAATATTGCACTGTTGAAAACTTGAATTTTCTGTGGGAGGTTATGCGTCTCCTGCCGGGTACGACTAACAGAATTTTAATTTAGCATGTACTGTAACCATGTTGATAAATCAGGCTCATTAGGTTTTGAAGTAAGCCATTATGTCACTTGGAATGTGTAATCGAAAAATTGTTGTGACATTAATCTGATTCTCCCTCTCCAGTGAGCAAAACCCCTTCATGTTTCGTGGCTGTGGTTTGGAAGGTTTGTTCCAACTTGTGCTTTTCATTCCCAGGGAGCTCTGGAGGCATCTGTGAAAAAAGCAAGCTGTACTCAGATGGAAAAAAGAAGTCTCTCAACACTGGTATAATCACTGTGCAGAACTACGCCTCCCACGTACCTCCAAAAGTCTCTCATATCACTTTTGCACATGAAGTAGGACACAACTTTGGCTCCCCGGTGAGTTGCTTAGATGTGCCACACATTCATGCACGGTGTGAAGGATTTTAAGCTCATACACTTTGTCCTTTCTGCTTTTAACCTGAGATTTTTCTTCCCCTTGCTCGCTCTCAGCACGACTCTGGATCCGAGTGCACCCCGGGAGAATCCAAGAGCCAAGACAAGAAGGAGAAGGGCAATTATATAATGTATGCAAGAGCTACATCCGGAGACAAGCTCAACAATAATAAGTTCTCCATCTGTAGCGTGCGCAACATCAGCCAGGTTCTGGAGAAAAAGAGGGGCAACTGTTTTGTCGGTACGTTCCTCTGTTCATCTTTTTTTATAGATTCAAACGACATTATTACTCTGTTTCTTCTTTTCACTTTACTGACGAGAGATTTAAGCCCCAGTGCCTTATTTCTGAACTAATTAAGGCAACTAGGCATGCACAATCATATTGGCTGGTAATGGCTTTAGTCCAGTGTTATTTTTACCGACTGAATTTGGACAGTGTTGGAATGTTTGAAGTACTTTTCTCACACTTAATACAACATTCCACTCATCATCATAGAAAAACATTCTTAAAAGCCATTAATTCACTTGCTAACCATATGACTGGCATTCCTTAAAAGCTTAATTTGTTTTGCTCATTCTGTTCAAAGTCCTGTGCACATCCGTCTTCGCTGATATGACTGGAAAATATAAGTGTTTGCTTTACACTTTTCCTCAAACAAGCTGATGAGTGTTTGTTGAGTGTATTGTTATTGGGTTAGGGTTTTTTTTTAAACACTTTGATGTTTCCTGTTTATTTCAGCTGCTCATTGTCTTTGTTGTTTTGTGTTTGTTTGGTTGTTTTTTGTAATGACAGTTTTCATAGTAAATGATTTCCCCTACACTTGTTGTCCTCAGTACAAGAAGTCAAAGTATAAAAACAACATGTTCAGTGTTGGGATTCTGACTGTTTATTTTTTCCTTCCATAAACAGAGTCTGGCCAGCCCATCTGTGGTAACGGCCTGGTGGAGCCAGGAGAGGAGTGCGACTGTGGCTACAGTGATCAGTGCAGGGATCAGTGCTGCTATGACGCCAACCAGGCAGACAATAAGAAGTGCAAGTTAAAGCCCAACAAAGTCTGCAGGTAGATCATTGCTTTCAGTTTTTGTTTGCCTGAACATTCTGATGATCTACCTGCTCATTTTTGACAATTTGTGATCCGATCTTTCCCACCAGTCCCAGCCAGGGTCCTTGTTGTACACCTGAGTGTTCCTACAAGGGTCGTAATGAGAAGTGCAGAGAGGAGTCCGAGTGCGCTCACCAGGGCATGTGTAATGGCGTCAGTGCCCAGTGCCCCACGTCTGAGCCCAAGGCTAACTTCACAGCCTGCCATGGAGAGACTCAAGTCTGCCTCAACGGGGTGAGTGGGTCAAGACTTCGCACCTGGTAGAACTGGTTGTCATAGCAACTTTATATTGATAACAGTCGGTGTCTGATATCGCCTGCCCTCATGCTCCTCCTCCACAGGGCTGCTCCGGCTCCATCTGTGAGAAATATGGGCTCGAGGCTTGCACCTGTGCCAGCCAAGATGGCAAAGACGAGACTGAGCTTTGCCATGTGTGCTGCATGGAGAAGAGTGAGTCATTTTTTTTACCCACCTTGTAAACTAAATTTTTTTCATCTTTGTCATTTTAACTGTGTTGACTGTCTGTGATTCGTCTCCTCAGTGAATCCCAACACGTGCAGCAGCACAGGGTCAGAGCGTCTGGCTCGTTTCTTCAATAAGAAAGTGACCACGCTGCCGGCCGGCTCGCCCTGCAACGACTTCAAGGGATACTGCGACGTGTTCATGAAGTGCCGTCTGGTAGATGCAGATGGACCGCTGGCCAGGCTGAAGAAGGCCATCTTCAACCCAGAGCTCTATGAGAACATTGCAGAGTGGATCGTGGTACGTAACTTGATTCTGATTAGATGGTGAGTTTATTATTATGTTAAGTTTTTTTGTCGATTGTTGTTAATTTGTGCTTGATTTTCTTCTCCAGGCCCACTGGTGGGCAGTGTTATTAATGGGTATTGCCCTCATCATGCTCATGGCTGGCTTCATTAAGATCTGCAGTGTGCACACACCAAGCAGTAACCCCAAACTACCCCCTCCCAAACCACTTCCAGGTGAGTCCAGAGATTTGCAAAGAAAGCTAATTGCACTAAAGAATTCTTTATTCATAAAAAGGTTTCCCTCTGGCTGACAAACCGTATTACTGAAGTAGTGTAGGCACAGTTTACATGGATTTCTTCATTATTTATGTAACTCCTGCCACTCCACTGCTCTTAAACTTGTTCAGTTGTTTTTTCAGGGTTGTTATGTTGACAGTGTTTGTGGTAGTACATCCATCCCATGAAAATAAAATGGCCTGTTTGTTACATCTGTCACATCCATAGTTGGCAAAAACAAACGGATACCTTTATTAGGATGTTAACTTGCTTCGGTTCTAAGTATGCTCACCACGAGGTTTGTAATCAAATTCTTAATGAATTTGCTTCATTGCAGCTAATTAATCTCACATTCTTAGGCCCTGTCCACACATACACAGGTATTTCCTACACATGTAAACAGCATTTTAGGTCGCTGAAAAAAATTGACCTTTTGGAAAACTCCGTCCAAGGTGAAGATAACTCATAACTCAAAAAACTGAGATTTTTAGAAACAATGACGTAGACAGCCACAGTTAGTAAGTGTAATAATTATTAGTTAGTAATTAGTGTATGTACAATCATAAGCAAATGTGAACTTGTGAGTATTATGATGTTATGTTGCTGTCACAATTCACTGCCTTGTTCATAGAATATTCTGTAGGTAAGCAACCAACCTGAGTGTACCTGTGCGGTCACAGTGTTTTTTTTCTTTTAGCACTCATGTTCTTGTTAATTTAATGAACACACCTTGAGTCTCTGGAGTAACATCTTCTTTATTACCATGCCCATTAAAGCCTCTGTACACTGTGGGATTTTAGGCTGTCACAGAGGAAAGAAACAAACCATTTGGAATATCATATGAAATAACACAAAATACACCAACAAGCATCGATGCCCTCTTTTTCCATTAGTGGACCGTGCTCTCCTCATCGTGGTGTCAGCACCGCGGCCATAGCTTGTTTGATTGCTTTGCTGCAAAACGTGAGAGCAGTGCAGTAGCATCATATCATTCTGACATGCATCCAAATTGATATCGCACAAGGGTGACACAGTCTATGACCACGAGTTTAATAGGCTCATCTCTCACAGACCGGGCACCGGTAGCCGAGTGTCACTAGGTGCAATTTAGCTGCACTTAGCTGTCTTTTTAACAAGCTCAATTAACTGCCTCTCTCCTAACAGGCACTTTGAAGAGGCGGCGAGCGCAGCAGCATGCTAACTCCCAGGTGCAGCACCAGTCTCAGCACCCGCACTCCCACCAGCACGGCGGACA
>OMLP01015233.1:0-10145 GCA_900302685.1 Spondyliosoma cantharus | reverse complement strand
CTGCAGCTGATCTCTCTCCTCTCTGTCTCATCCTCTCTGACGGAGCTACCAAACTCAACTATTTCTGTCAAAGATAACGTGTTGTGTCAGACTCTTATACAAGCTGGTGGACATTAACATTAGAGCTGCCTGTTACGTTACGTTACGTTACAAGGCTGGTAAACGGTTCTTGACCACTATTTCAAGGACAATTTGGAAGAAAACAAATAAAAAGCTTTTATGTAACTCAAATATTACATGTTTTTTCCACAAATAGGCCTATTTAAAAAAATATATATATTATTGTTCCATAATTTAATGAGGGCCCAGTTCTGGGCCCCCCCCCTACCCTGGGCCCGGGACAACAGACCCGTTTGTCCCCCCCTATCGGTGGGCGTGATCAGAGGCTAAAATGAGTTTGTCAATTCTTTTAGGTTATCAATGCCATAGAGCAGGACTACAGGCTGCCGCCCCCCATGGATTGTCCTAGTGCACTGCATCAGCTGATGCTTGACTGCTGGCAGAAAGACCGCAACAACAGGCCCAAATTCAGCCAGATTGTCAGCACCCTGGACAAGATGATCCGCAATCCTAACAGCCTCAAGGCCACAACACCACTGTCATCAAGGTATGGCAGAAATTACTTCCATCACTTCAAAATGTGAATGACATAGACCCCTCACAAATCAATTTTCTCACAGGCTGTTATGCTCTCCTTTTTGTCTTCTTTCCTTCCAACAGTGTTCACTTACCTCTGCTTGATCGCAGCACTCCAGACTTTTCCTCTTTCAGCACAGTGGATGAGTGGCTGGATGCGATTAAGATGGGCCAGTACAAGGACAACTTTGCCAACGAAGGCTTTACCAGCTTTGATGTTGTGTCTCAAATGACCATGGAGTATGTCAAATCCTTTTGATATAGCCACACTTTTAAGAAGAAAGGTTATACAATGAGAGATATGGTGATGATTCTGATCATCATGGTTGTCATTGCTAGTTAATTGTGGTTTAAACCCTAAGACAGGTGCCAGGATTTCTGATGTGTAATCAAAAAAACAAAACAAATACCTAATAACTAGTTACAGTTAAATGGAATGACATTAAAGCTCCTATATGTGAGAAAAGTAGATTTTTGAGTCTCATTACTAACTCATCAAATAACAAAACATTGAGATGGCGGCCAATCGTACAATCCCAAAAGCATCAGTATTTGATGAGCTTGGATAAGACTCAAAAATTAACTTTTCTAACAAATAGGACCTTTAACAAAAAAATCCCCCATAAAAGAAAAGTCCCAGAAAAACTGCATTGAAGGAATATTTCTCTTCAGTAATGTCGCCTCTTTCTCGTGGTTGTGTGTGTCAATACCCTCAGTCCAACAGGAAGTGGGCCATTTTCATTTTCGCTGCCATTTTGACCCATTTCCATGCCTCCAACTCCTCCTACAGATTTAACACCACAGACTTCCCATTCAGTCAGTATCATCCTCAGACCTTGAAGATTAAAAGTTATCAAAAGTTTTCGCCTACATCATACCTGGTTAGTGTGGTGGTACGTTCTATTTTGATGCTTTGCCATAAAACAGGAAGTCCTTATCACTTCAACATATAATTTCACATCTACACCAAATTGCTCACACATATATCAATACCGTGTCATATCCATAGCGGACACAGGAAGTCATACAAACATCATCCTATTTAAATGACATTCACAGGTTGTTTTCTCCACATCATACACTTACAAGATGCAATTAAAAGGTGAGCGCGCCCTCCCACAGCGCCGCTGTCCGGCGTGCGTGGAGTGACAGCCCGTTCATCGCTGCTTGCAGCTTTAACTAGCTGCTTGCAGCTTTAATTAGCTTTAACTATTGTTTTTGTTATGATCATTATTATTTATTCATTTTAATATTTTCTTTCTTAGGCCCAAATGATCACATTTTTCACTGCCTGAACATACCCCAAAACTCACCAAACTTGGAATGTATGTCACACCTGGTGAAAATTGTTATAATCTATTGTCGTCGTGAATTTCCACCACTAGGTGGCACTATAATCAAGGAAAGTGCGTTTTGACTTATAACTCCCATATACGTTATCGCCAGGGTATAAAATTAGATTGTTTGAAATTTTACCGGCCAAAATATGTTTTGACCGGTCACTAATCTGTTCACAATCACGACCTTAACTGATTAAACAGTTAAACAGATTTCCCGTAGGAAACACTGAACAGCAGAAAGATAATTGTTAAGTGCCCACTGATTGTTTTTTAGTAGGGAACTATATAAATGAAGGTTTCAGATGCTGTTAAAAGAATCATAACTTTAATTTTCAATATCTCATACATAAATCAGCATGTGTAAACAACACACGTGCACTTGCCTACCTCAAACCATTGGTGGGTGCACCATTTAAATGTTAACTATATCATAACATACACAATCACCAAACAACATGTGAACTAAACAACACATTTTTTCCTGTCTCTCTGCCCATGTAGAAGGCACAACCATATGAGCCACATTCCCTGATGAGTTACATGTCATCATCAGACACAATTTCCATCTCAGACTGATGACGATCCATGAAATCAGGTCTACGTCCTCTGACACCGTCAGAGTACCACATTTCAACTGCAGAACTAGGGTCATAATCTGGGAGACAACTTGCCAAATGTTGAATGACGGTGGACAGTGAGGGACAAATTTGAAATTTGAAACGCAATCAGTTCAGCTGTAAACTGTGTCTGTTTTACTGTTTGGCATTTATGTTGAAAGTTATATAGCAACGTCAGCATATTTCAGCAGCCTGCCAATGGCATGTGCCCTATTTATTTTACTAGCCAAATCATATTTTTATACGCATTTGGCGAGTGGTGGGTGCCAATTTTAAACCCTGTTCAAAAACCTTATAGTCAGTATCATCCTCAGACCTGGAACATGAAAAGTTATCAAAAGCTTTCTCCTACGTTAAACATGGTGGGTGTCATGGTGAGGTCCATTTTCATGCTTCGCCATAAAGCATCAAGCCTTTATAACTTCAACATACAATTTCCCCTGTTCACCAAATTCATCACACATGTAAATGTCGCCCTGAATACCTCCATGCCTCAATACTGTCATATACATAGCCCTACCTACTGGACACAGGAATTCAGACAAACATCCTATTTACATGACATTTATAGGGTTTTTTCCTCCATATTATACACTACAAGATGACATGCAACTAAAAGGTGAGCACACCCTCTGACAACATCGCTGCCAATGCCTCTGTTCCATTTTGTTTTTATGTAGATTGCAGAGAGTTCTTTTGACTTCAGCATACATTATCTAATACCAGCAGGAGCAGGCCACCGAATCATAAAAGAACAACTTCCTCATTCCTATCTGGACCAAACTTCACATGTTTGATAAGAGTCCAGCCTTGAACACATAGGCCAATATACAGTCATAGTCACAGCACCACATGTTGGACACAGGAAATGACATTTAACCCCTTCCTGCACTGTCTGAAACACGGACAGTTAAGAGATGCATACACAATAATCAGGCAATGGGGCCGGGTAGGCGGCACGCCCTGACAGCAGCATGCGACGCACATGGACTGCAAGGGCCAGTTCATCGCTGCTTGCAGCTTTAATTTAAATTGTTTTTCTAAAGAGCAACCTTGCCTCCTGCTTCCTACCGGAAGTCATACTTAAAGAGTTTTAAAGGAGACATACACTCATTTTCAAGCTATTTTGGTCATTACTAAATTGCTTTACATGCTACAATATTAAAATTATACTGTCCAGGGCTGAACCACCTCTATTGTCCATGTACATAAAGTGCTCCTCCACTCCCCACTCCTGATTGGTCAGCTCATACAGGCCTGAGCCAGTCACCAGTCAGTTCTGCCTGTCTTTTTAGATCCTTCTTAGCTGCACTCATCTCATGAATATCATCACAAGGACCACTTCTAAACCAAAAACTTCACCATCACACATATTGTAGAAGAAACCTGATGTATGTTAGCTTTGGCCTCACTGCCCAGGAAGCCAATGTTAGGGCTTTGTATTGTGTTAGCTGGCTAACTGCAGGATGCTAATCAAAGTTACATTCTTGCATGCAGACCATTTCTCAAGTACCTTTATCATCATCTTCAGGGCATGTCTATGAAGTATATTCACACAGAGCAGCAACACAGCCTTCGTATAACGGCAGTCCCCAAAAACTTGGTATTTCGCTTGGGGGCAGTGCCTTACATCCTGCATCCCACATCACACTCATCGGTTTCATTGGGTGTGTAATCAGCACTAATGTCAAACATTCCTTTTTGGTGGACATTGCTGCTCCTGTCCTGTGTAAAAGCAAAATCAAATGCGGACTTATTCATTTCAATTCAGACCATGATCTTTTCTAAAATGTAAGAAATAATTTTTATTAACCTAGTGGTTATTTCCTACATTTAACCTAGTAGATTTTTTTTCTAACCCTAACCAAGTAGTTGTATTGCTTTAACCTAACCAAACTGTGGCTGAAAATTGGAAATATTATTTTAAATACCCAAAATGATAAATTCAAGAAATCTAATGGTATAAAGCCAAAAAAAAAACTCTGCCTCCAAATAGGACATCAACGGTGATCACCCACACAAAAGTAATTAACTTTGTCCACTCGGCCAGCACTCAGTTTAGATGCTTCATTGAGTAATTTTATACTATATCACCTAAAGACCTACCTTTTCTAAAAAAGATTCGGCAGAAAACAGCTCCTTCCATGCACATAGATGAGTTTAAATCCACAAATTATTGGAAAACAATATGCACCCAGAGCACAGGCTGAAGCATGCACAACTACGTCCTGAAAAACCAAGCCCATTAGGACAAAATACCATGTTTTTGGGAAGTCTCTTCCTATAATAACAATGCTAACACTAATTGAGGTAGCACAAAAAGCTACATGAAAAAAAACAGTTACCAGCATTAAAGCTCCGACTGCTAAACAGAGTCCAACTTGGAGACTCTGGAGACGACGTACAGAAGCCACAACAATAATAACGGCTGTAATAATCAAATGCGTATAAATATAAGTATTTAGTCTAAAAGTATGATAATAATCATAATCATATGGATGGTTACGATAGTAGGATTCAAGCAGGAACAAAGCTGAAGGGCCAACCATGATCCATGGGAAGCAAAGAGACTTCGGCCATGCTAGTAACAATGATTGTATATATCATTTGATTTTTTAAAAACTTGTGAACATTGAAAAATAAAAGGGAAAATGGGACATTGAATTCAGAGGCAAAAACTTCAGATGGAAGAGCGAGAACCCCATGTACAGAGGCTGCATGTCAACCCCTCTCTCCTCCCGTTCAAGTCAAATCTGTTCTATCTGAATAAAATTACAATCTTATAAAACAAAGATATATTATTTCAATGCTAAAAAAAAAAAAAGATGAAAGAAACCTCAGGAAGAGCCACAGAGGAGTGATCGCTCATGCAATAGATGTCACATGTACAGAACAACAGAATCACAATTTACAAATTGCATTGACAGAATATCTGATACAATTTATATATTATATATAAAGTGTGTGGATCCAGGGGAATGAGTGAGCAGGCCAAGGCATCGGCAAGCAGTGCCGAGCCAAATGACCTCCTCTCCACCATGGTGACCTGGAAGAGGGTAGGTCATACAAGATAATTAGCAGAAAAAAAGGGAACATCAGAATGAAGAGACATCACATTTTACAGAAATACAGATATACGGAGATTGTAAAACAGAGGAGAGCAATGATCCAGCAGAGCCCAGGGTATGACAATCCAGATCCATCAATATATGAAGCGGGAGGAGGAGGAGGCAATGAGAGCAACACAGCTTGCAGCTTGAGGGAACAGAAAACAAACACACAAAAAAAGATGCTGATGCCTTTTGACTGTTTGTCAGCCCTGAGTAGAGGCTGCTTATTTTCCCTCCAGACTCAAAAACCTTCATCAGTCACATACTGTAGTTAGGGCAACCTGTAAGTAGCCACAGAGATAGAACTAAGGGCAAAAAAGATCAAAATCCATCTGCTTTTGCTATGGAGCTAACATCATATAAAACTCAGAAACTCAAAAACTTGAATTTCAGCATCCAGAAAACAGCAGGTTTTGAAGGATTAAAGTGATAGCTTTGTTGGTATATTGAGATGGAACTGACAAATTATTTCTCCTCAGGGACATCCTTAAAGTGGGAGTGACGTTGGCTGGCCACCAGAAGAAGATCCTCAACAGCATCCAGTCCATGAGGGCCCAGATGAACCAGATCACCTCAGTGGAGGTGTGACACCAGGAGCAAACAGGCTCTGTAAACTGTAAGAAACCCAGCAGCCAACAACCTTGCACTCTCCTGAAACCACTGAGGAGGGGTGATGACCTACACACAGACTATGACTTCAATCTAACTGCACCCTCCGTCCATCCCTCCAAAATCTCTGGAAAAGACGGCATCAGTCTGCAGCAGAGCACAGATGTTGGGTAGTTTTCTTGTAGCTGTTGTATGTCCAGGTAATATTCACGACCCAGTCTTAAAACTGCTCAGTCCATGTCTATTTAAATGACACTGTTTAATTTATCCCTTAAAATAACACACCACATTTTGTTCCACTATCACCAAGTTCAAACATTCAACAACATATTCTTTTCAAATTTTAGGACTCAATTTTGAAAATGTATTAAAATGAAAAACAGAATTCAACTTGATGGCTACTGCAAAATGCAGATTACCTTATTACTTTAAGTTGGTAGCACCTGTTTTCAGAGAATTTACCACTTTTTTAATTGTGTGACAGCAAACTTTTACTGCTAGCTGTGACTCAGTGTTGTAGGGTGTCTTTTGATTGGTAGTCAATGGGGAACAATGCTGGTACCATGGATGTTTTAGTAAACTAGGCTATTTAAAGTTTTTCACTGACATTTTCATAATATCAAACCCCAATTTCATACTATTAAGGCAGGAAGTTTCACAGACATTAAATGTATTTGCATTCTGTAAATGCCTGTCTAAATAATGGTCTTCATTGTCACTGCTGGAATCCATAAAGGCTTCAATTAGCCTGTCTATGCACAAGGGATTCCCAAAAATCCCAGTCTTCTTTAGTACAGTTTTTTTGGCTGCACTGTTAACACAAAGAAGACAAGTTTGCTGCTACCAGTAGTTTATACATTTGTGATTTGCAATAGAACCACACAGTTGGCATTAGTCAACCTTTGCTGTCAGCTTTCAGAGGGACTGAGCGGGTAGAATCGGCAGTGGAACCCATCAATGAGAGAAATCACTGTGATTGGCCAATCAGCTAAGGGATGGGAAGGGAAACTGAAGAAGAAAGGGAAAGCCCCTCAAGGCTGTCGCTGTAGTAGCCATGATTTCACCCATTTTAGGTCAAGTAGAAGTGGCTATATTAGCAAGAGTTGTGTAAGAAATGTTGCTTTAACATAATAACGGTTTGTATATCCGCAGTCTGGAGTCTTCCCTGAATACAGATTACCGCTACCTGGTGGTACAGAGATTTATATCCTCTCATGCAGGCAAAGAGTGTACGAGCTAGTTGGCCGTCAGACGTTGACGGTGTGTTCAAGTGCAGCTTTTTAGCTGATACAAAGGCAATGTGAGGTGACGTAAAAGTAAGCCTTTGTTGCCACTAGTTCTCTGATGTCGGTTTGGTGTGTCTGAGCCCTATGAGACCTTAACTATTTTAATGGCTGTGCTGTTAGAAGCTGCAGAAGTTGTTTGGACTGGTGACTAGACAAAACAACCATGATGCTAATGTCAAGCCATTGACTTTAAATATGTCCCCTTTAATGAATCCTGTGTGAGCTGGTCAACTAAAAATGCCATAAAATGGCGTGAAAACTGATGTTTATTTTTGTTATTATGTTTTATTTTAGAGTTTTCATGCTGCACATGAATATTGAGCAAAATAGTATGCTCCATGTCTTACATGATTGCTTGCTGATTATTTTCAGTTGTCAAAGCGAATTCAGTGTTACAGTGACAACACAGTTGTCACCTTATACATATCAATATGCTACACTGCCCTATTATGGCCCACAGAAACAAAAAGGTGGATGGAGTTTAATGCCGTCTCGTCTCCACTGTGTGAGTGATTCAATGTCTTAATTAGTTTACACACTACCTGTTTTATAGAAAATAACCAATTGTGCCCCAAATTCCAAAGTTCAATCCCAGCTCAAACTTAACACAGGTTGTACAGAAGCACCTTAGATCAAATATCTCATAATACAAGATCTGTTTCTCACCTCATGTGTCTGATCCCATGTATGTAAGTGTCAGCATATACTAAAAAGACAAATATGGAGGACAGAGAAGAAGAGAAGAAATGATTTGCCATATTTCAGCTCCTTAAAAAATGCATGGATTGGCAGACTATCTTCCTTGGCAGCGGTTTGCAATGTTTAATGTGACTGTCCATGATAACTTTTCCTGTATGCAATGGATGAACTGTCAAATAATATAATGATAACCTAGTGTATCTTTTTGTCCCAAGAACATTATAATTGGTGTTGTTCCTGTTCCATCATTAAGATTAAGCAATCCCATTGTTCTGATGTCAAAGTTTGGCATCTTGTGTTGTACCTGGGACATTATCAGAAATTCTGCTTCAGGATTATCATTTTAACCTATAAAATCAGTGTTGAAAACTACACCTGAGAGCAAGCCATCATGGTTGAGTATAAGACTCTCACTCAGGAGACCAGTTCTTGTATCCCATTTAGAACATATTGTCGTATAGTTCTCTCAGTTCACTAACTTTCCTTTTCTTTTCAGACTTCTGTTGCTATTTGGTTAGGTCTAGGGAACCAAAATACTTGCTAGGGCTAGGGACTTAAAATATTTGGTTAGATTTAGTAAAACATGGTTTGGGTTAAAATTGACCCTTTCACAATGTTAAATATGCATTTGAAATGATAACTTCTGCCATGTGTGGCAATTTTCCAGTCTTCTTCAAATATATAAAAATATGATTGTCAGTATCAATGATGGTCCTGGAGCAACATTTATTATGAGGTTCCAGGAACCACACCAACATATTGAATAATCCTGGTTTAAAAAGGCTGTCACATTTTTACAAATTCAATTTGAAGAATGAAAGGTCCTGAATAGAATCTGAGGAAACAGCCTTAACATTAACATTGCAGTAGTCACAAGAACAGTAATAAGTCATACAGCAAACTAAACCCATGTGTTTTACAATCTGATGACCTGATTGGCATGACATCATTGTTTGCCGGTGGCTTCCAAACCCTTTACACAATTCCAAGGATCATGTGCCTGTCGACAGTTACGCTTAAAGGATAAGTTCATCCAAAATGAAACTTCAGGCATTATCTACTCATCCCCATTGCAAGTCAGGTGAAGTTTCATGGTTCACGAAACATTTCTGGGGGTTTACAAAGAAACAGCATTGCAGAATTTACAACAACTGAAATACACGGGGAGTTGTTTTAAAACATAAAATAAACAACTGAAATAAAAAATATAATAGACATATTATGGCTCCAGAAAGCTCGTCTGGTGTAATGCAGGACACCCAAAGTTACTAGTTCCCAAATTGATTTGAAAAATGTTATTTACACCCTTTCTCAAGCCAAAATCTTCACTGTAGCCACTAAGCTAAAAGTGCTGGCGCTTACCCTGTCTGAAGATGGTGCACAAGCTTAACTGAATGTTGAAGGTGTAAATAATGTCTTTTCAAATCAATTTGAGATCTCTGGGCTTCTGAAGACTTGGATTACACTGAATTACATATAACATATGGAGCCATTTACAGTTTTTCTCAGTCGCTTTAGTACATTTCTCGAATCATCCTCGACATTTGCAAAACAGTAAGTGCATTTCTCAAAACAATTCGCACAAATAGCAAAACACCATGGATTACCTGCAAAAGCCAGTCTCTTGCTCAAAATAGTCTTAGGCTTAGTCATGTCAATATAACAGTGTACTCTGGAGGAGTGTTCTGATGTAAACTATAGTCGTTTTTACACTGGGCAATATGCCACCAATAGGCCGGCCTTTTGCCTGCCCGGTCGGCATTTTTACACAGAAGGAGTGTACACTTATTTCCACCTCCACTGCTATGTAAACACAAGGCGTAAATGTACCGGCCTCTGCGTCAGATG